>JAHBCN010005518.1:0-54912 GCA_019359885.1 Listronotus oregonensis | reverse complement strand
GATTTACTACTTTCATAAGTCAAAAAGACTGGCGGCTAGCGCCACGGATTCCACTTTGGCTTTCACATTGTGCGCATGGGCATAAGATCATATCAACTGCACCTAACCTAACATTTTTGTATTTTGTTAATTTGTATACTTCTGTGTTTTTGTTTAGTAAAAAATACGAGGGTAATTATTGCATATACGGTTTTCTTCTATTTTTGGATTATATGGTAAAATTTTTATATAGTCATATTCCAGTGTCCTTAGGGATTGCAAATATACTACCGGAGAAGAGAAATTATGTGTTTTAGTATTTTTTATTTTAATTTGAAAATTTAAAATTACCATTGATTTTCTCCATATAATGCGAAAACTCCTCATTATGACAAGGAACGTCACGTGCAGTGTTGCCAAATCGGGGTCTTTTCGAATACGTTCCCGCATTTTCACGTCTGAAATATAATTGGGAAAAATAAAAGGCCGCTTTAACTAACCAGAATTAACCATGACCAACTGTTTAGACAAATTCAAGAGCCCCTAGTCGGTCATGGTTAGTTTTGGTAAGCAAAGCAGCTTTTTATTTATCCCAATTATATTTCAGACAGAACAAGAATATCAAAATTTGATGGCCGAAAATTATTAAGTCCGGCAACACTGTTGATACTTATTTTGAATTTGACAATTGTAGAAAGAATGTGTTATCGATATTAGATTTATTTCTACCTATTTTTTTTTTATTTAAATTAAAAGTTGTTTTTCCCGATTTTCTGCGTATTTTGTCAATAGATTTCTGTTTCTGTGTGTTATGTTTAACTAAATAATTATCAATTTATACGTTTTTACCCCGCCCAGCACTCAAATTCACTCCAAGATCCAGTAAGTTTATTTGGTTGAAAAAACAAAAATTAAACACATTTTGTCTTCTCCGGTAATATATTTGCTATCCCAAAGGATACTTAAATGTAATTTTATTAAAAAAATTTCATAAAATCCAAAAATAGCAGAAAACCGTATATGCAATTGTTACCAATACGAGTATCAATATTATTTGTGTGATTTTTATTATTATTTGGTATAAAAATGGACATAATTTGCCAAATTTGCAATAAAATTCTTCATAATTTTCTAGAAAGTTGCTCCAACTCCGATTTTGACCAAATTTGGTACAAGGGGTTTTTTTTGGTGCGCCGAATCTATGGCAAAATTTCGGCCTAGACAGAAAAGTTTATTTTTCCTACTTTTAGTGATTTATCATGTCGTGGTTAGTTCTGGTTAGTTACTTTTACTAACCAGAATTAACCACGACCGATCAGAAAGGAGGGCTTTTGAATTTGTGTAAATTATCCCTACGTAGCAGTTATTAACAAAATTTAAATAATTTTTAATGTAGTATTTATCACGTCTAAAATATTATTAGGAAAAATATAAAGCCGATTTAACTAAACAGAACCAACCATGACCGACTAGAACTAAGGGTTTTGAAATTGTCTAAATTATCCCTACGTAGAAGTTATTAACAAACTTTTAATAATTTTGAATCTGGTATTTAATAGGTCCATCCTGTTTGGGTCAACCAGGTAATCATTTATTAACTGCAAGTTTTATTCAGGCTAACCCTTATTTTGGGGTGCAATTTAGCTGTTATTTTTACATGATGATTAGGGCCGCAATTTGATATATCCCCTTTATTTCTTACCGTTTTGGAAACCCCAATGATGATCAACGAATTTAAAACGTCCTATACACAACAGACGGCTAATAAAAATTAAAACATACTCTTTACAGAGTTTGATTAACTTATAATTCTCATATTATAACTATTTTTTATCCATTAACCATAACTCCTTTAACACTCTCCAAAATATGCAGGGTGTAAAAAGTATAAGGATCATAATTTTAAAGGGCGATAGTGGAGCGCAAAACAAGTTGAAAAGCTCATATAACATATGCGTCAAAACTTGACAGATTTTTGTCTAAACGATGTAAAAGTTTGAGCTTTGAAAGCAATTATTTCTGAAGGCCATAACCACTGGAAACTTTTCTCTTAATCGCTTATCAGTAGATTCATTTGCTAATAAAATAAACAAAGCTTCAAATGTTTCAATCTAGAAATAAAAAAATAAATAATAATAATAATTATATTTCCCGCCTCTTCCTTCAAGATCACTATGTAGTTCACTCTTTCGCCGCCAGGTGGAGCCACGCATTCTAAAGTCAGACAAAAACACCTCTCGCCGCTGTACCCAACGAGGTTAGAAAAGGAACTAGAGAGAACGCAACCAATGTTACACACGTTAAAACTTTGGAGTAAACAAAGAGACTCCAATATGGCTGACTCGACAGAGGCGTATTCAGCACTTTTGTGTTGTTTATTTTTGCAATCCTTTATAGGTGTACTATAAACGATTACAAAAATAAATTAGAAGTGTTTGGGATGAATATATATTTATATATTGTAAAAAATGGTATTAATTTTGCAAATATGTATATAAATACCTAACTGATCGTTAAGTTATGATATAAAATGAAAAACTAAAGAAACTAAGTACCTATTTTATAAAATAAGTTAAACAGTTAGTTATTTTGGTAAAAAAATATTATTAAAATTTTATAAATTAGTAAACATATCATCAGAGTATCCACAAGGGTACCCTCCATATCACTGAAAATAAGCAAGAAAGAATTGAAATATAGCCAAATAAAATCTTTGTGCAAGATAAGATACCATCCAAGGAGCGCTTCGGCCTATTAAAAAAATTAAGGCATTTTTAAAAAAATATTCTTTTTTTGTTTCGTAGCATATGCGAAAGAAGTCCTTAACTGGTCTTTGAAAAAGTTAAAGAAAAAAAAAGTCAAGTTAGAAAAAATGAAGCTTGAAAGAAACAGTGCTATTTTTCATAGAAAATTTTTGTGAATAATTTTTTTTTTAATTGAATAAATGCAACTTGACTTGTACAAACAGCATACAAATTATGCCTTCAAAAATTCCTGTGAAAATTGTATGCAGTTTGTTATTTCTACACAGACAATTCAATAATGTTATAAAAAAAAATATTTTAAGGAATTCATACAAATTTTTTCTTAAAAAAGTCATTGTGTCTTCCGTGCTTAAAAAAATGATAAAGTTTTTTATTATATTTAATATAAAACTAAAACAAATACAAGAGATGTTTTTATTAGATAATAATTTAACCAAATAAAAGACATTCTAATGTTTTATTAATTTATTTAACAGTATTTATTATAAATTATACAGTGTATATAAAATAACAAAAAAAAAATAAAATGAGCAAAGTTTCAGGTTATTAAAAGCCTGATAAAATGCCGTTGAAAAAATTATTATATCCCTGTAGTTTTTAAAAATAATCAATTAAATTTATTCCATTTATAATTAATCAAAGGCATTTTTTATTAGTTTTAATTTAGGGCATAATGTTTTAAAATGTGTAATAAAAAAATTCTTTTTTTATAAAAACATTTGATGATAGGACCTTGAAGACGAAACGTTAAAATCTTATTTAAGTTTTTTTCCAAAAATTTAACAAAACAACAAAAATCTGATTACTTTTTATATGGCATGTTATCTGACCCTCATAGCCTGGAAGTCCATACTGTAATTATAGACAATTTTATCAATAAATAGATTGGGGATAACATTGTCTCTTAGCCGAACTATGCTACATATAGATGTTCTGTCAAAACAGTCCTCAGAAAAATGATCGGAACAAACAAGAGCGT
This sequence comes from Listronotus oregonensis, assembly GCA_019359885.1. Taxonomy (NCBI): domain Eukaryota; kingdom Metazoa; phylum Arthropoda; class Insecta; order Coleoptera; family Curculionidae; genus Listronotus; species Listronotus oregonensis. Next base: position 51,189 of record JAHBCN010005518.1, on the reverse strand, counting down.
GTCTGCTAACTGCTAAGTTTGTAAGTCCCATTGCCTCTAACCATGCTGATCTTCTGGTCTCATTTTTGGGTATTCTGTTAAATAAAAAGTATTAATTTAATTTTATTCTTCAAACCAAAAAAGCAATAATCATAAGCATTTCGTAAGGTTGGTTATAAATCTGGCATACCAAAATAAAACCAAATTACCATTATTGCCACTAGAATTGTGATATGTTACATGTAATTTGTTATATCGAAGTCAAAGAGATTTCTTTTCTAATTGGTTATAAGCAGAATACATTTTAGTCTGTGAAAGGATCAAGTTTATCTAAGAATTTTTTAAAGAGATAAGAACAGAAACAAAAAAAAATAAGCTGGCATTATAAAAATAAATTAACTTAAAACTAATTAATTTGAGCTACCTAAGGTGCTACTATTGGCCAAAACAAAGTCAACCTAAATTTTAATTTAGATTTCATTACTGAATGATTTCTAATTCAGTTTACCCTTATTAAACTGCATTAATTTTGCTATTTATTCAAATTTTTAACACAAATATATAGGAAAAGGTTGAATGTACCGTAGCCGCTTATTTTTTTCTTTGTAATCCAACTTACCTATATGTTTAATCTATTAACAAATTAACGATTTAAATTAAAAGCATATTCTTATTTTAAACAGCATAAATCATAGTTAAATAAAATTATTGTTGAATACACACCTGTGAAATGTTTTTCCACCCAAATTCTCCTTCTTATCTACCAAATTTTTACAACCTGGAACTAAACACTTCTTTATTATTGTTCAAAATTATAAAATGTCTTTAAACCACACCAAAAACTGCTCACATATATAAAAAATAAACGAAAACACAATTAAAACCGCCTAGGACTGCCGGGAGTTACCAATATGGCCGAAATGACATTTCGCCTGCCGTTTTTCAGCGCCTGCGTTCCCTCTAGTTCTTTTGTAACCTCGTTGGCTGTACCATTCCCGTGCGCAACCCTGGATACTTCATTATTCTTTTGCGTGCGGGTGGAACCACGTCGCTCCGGTCGGTTTCGTATATCACATGTCAGAATGAGTAAACGGGCGCAAAAGTCTCGAAAACGGGTCTTCTCGGATGAAGATGATTCGGATGCTACTTCATATGACGAGAATCTGTGGTAACGAGTCAGTTAGAAAAGCTATCGAAGGAGGTGGCGCGACTTAAAAAGGAGAGGAAACGGGAAAAAAAAATACGTAAGCCTTCTCCAGTGAGTTGTGGTTAGTTGTGGTTATGAACCATCAGATTCAGAGCGTAAGTACCTCACTATTTGTTTTAAAAAGTATATAATATACCAACGAGTTTTGGAATATAACGACGAAGCTCGATTAATATTTTAAAAATTTTGACGCATAAAAATTATTTTTAGTTTATATGATGTCAACGAGTCTTGACAGAGAAGTATAATTATGTATATTGGCAATTTGACATATTTTTGTATTATTTTATGGCCAACGAGTTTTTGCATATTTTTATATTAATTTATGGCTAACGAGTTTTGACATATTTTTGTACTAATTTATGACCAACGAGTCTTGACAGGTCTTATTAAAAAATGTCAACGAGTTTTGGCATATTTTTATATTAATTTATGCCTAACAAGTTTTGGCATATTTTTGTACTAATTTATGACCAACGAGTCTTGACAGGTCTTATTAAAAAATGTCAACGAGTTTTGGCATATTTTTATATTAATTTATGGCTAACGAGTTTTGGCATATTTTTGTACTAATTTATGGCCAACGAGTCTTGACAGGTCTTATTAAAAAATGTCACCGAGTTTTGGCATATTTTTATATTAATTTATGGCTAACCAGTTTTGGCATAATTTTTTACTAATTTATGAGCAACGAGTCTTGACAGGTCTTATTAAAAAATGTCAACGAGTTTTGGCATATTTTTATATTAATCTATGGCTAACGGTTTTGGCATATTTTTGTACTAATTTATGACCAACGAGTCTTGACAGGTCTTATTAAAAAATGTCAACGAGTTTTGGCATATTTTTATATTAATTTATGGCTAACGAGTATTGGCATATTATTTTACTAATTTATGACCAACGAGTCTTGACAGGTCTTATTAAAAAATGTCAACGCGTTTTGGCATATTTTTATATTAATTTATGGCTAACGAGTTTTGGCATATTTTTGTACTAATTTATGACCAACGAGTCTTGACAGGTCTTATTAAAAAGTGTTAATGAGTTTTGGCATAGTCATCCGCACCTTTTTTATTTTTTATGAATACCGCTAACAAGTTTAGCAATTTTATATGTCATCTAGCTAAAATATTTTAGTTGTTGTCACTTCTCTCATTCTGTGCAGAGGATGACGAAAATGGTGCTGAATCTAGTGGTCCGATGTCTGAAGATCTTCTTAGCCTTCTTGGTAAAAACAGTGCTGCAAATCAAAGTACTACAAAAGGCCTGAACAACGAGCTTGTTCAAATTTGGTCCAAAATATTACAGGAAGGCCTTGATCCTGAAGTACTAGCTGCCATATCCAAAAATATCCCCCTCCCAATAATTTAGCTCTTGCTAATGCACCCAAACTTAATCTGGAGGTTCTGGCAGTGCTAAAAGAGCAGCACAAACAGCGTCAGGAGGTCTCGAAAGAACCTCCGGCCGATGAAAGAGAATGCTCTATTTTATCGACGCAACCAAATGAAGGGCGGCCAACAATAGACACTTTAGAGGTAGATTATAAATGCGGCAGGTAAAAATATTTTATAAGTTCTTGGAAATCACTAACCTCACATAAGCTTTTATTATCGCGGATACAAGGTTACCTTATTTCTTTTTCTCCATATCCGTGTTAAAAATATGTACCTAATGAATTAAAATGGTCTCTGACTGAAGAAAAATTTTAAATGCTGAAATTAAACGTCTCCTTTATTTAGGGGCCATAAAGAAATGCTCCTTTCAACACGATCAGTTTATTTTAAATATTTTTTTAAGGCCCAAACCTAATGGATCATTCAGATTAATTTTAAATTTAAAAGAACTAAATAAGTTTATTAAAACAGACCTCTTTAAAATGGAAGACCATAAAATGGTCACAAAATTATTATCTAATATGTTTCTTGCCTCATTAGATCTTAAAGATGCTGATCACTTAGTCCCGATACACAAAAAGCATCGTAATCGTAAATATATAATTGTTTTTGCCCGACAAATTTATGAATATACTTATTTACCTTTCGGCCTCAATACAGCGCCTTATCTATTTACAAAACTGATGAAGCCTATATTATGTTACTTACGGCAACGGGATTTCTTATCGGTTTTGTATATTGATGATTTTTTGTTAATGGGTCGTTCTTATAAAGAATGTTTATCCAATATTAATGCAACCAAAACAGTTTTATTAGTATTATTAGATTTAGGATTTATAACTAATTCAGAGAAGAGCGTAACTGTTCCATGCAGGGAAATAAAATACTTGGGTTTTTTATATAATATTATAAATATGTCTGTAAGTTTACCCTTAGAAAAACAACACAGTATTTTAAAAGACATCCTAAAAATCTTACACAGTACTAAGTTCACTATTCAGGAGTTTGCAAAATTAATCGGCAAATTAGTTGCGACATGTCCAGCTATTAAATATGGCTTTATACAAAAAAAACTGTGAAAGAGCAATGTTTTTAGCTTTACACAAATCTAAAGGACCTTATAATCATAAAATGATAATCTCTAACGAGGTTTTAACAGATCCTTTTTGGTGGAAAAATCATCTTTTTAGTAAAAATACTCTTCGCAGTTTAACGTTTGAACTAGAAATATTCAGTTACAGTTATCGATCGGGCTGGGGCATTTACTGCAACGGCTGTAAGTCACGAGGGTTTTGGTCTAAAGAAGACAACATATAAACTATTTAGAACTTTTGGCTGCATTTTTTGGACTTAAGTGTTTCGCTAAGGACCTTGTGAACTGTGATACTTTGTTACGGATTGATAACACGACAGCCATATCGTACATAAACCGAATGGGAGGAATTCAGTTTCCACATCTCAATAGCCTTGCTAGACAACTAGACAAATGTGGCAGTGGTGTGAAAGATGTATAATATATTATTTTTGCATCCTACATAAAGGCTAAAGAAAATTCTATTGCCGATCAGAAGCCTCGTTCCATAGAGACTGAAACTAAGTTTACCCTTGCAAATTATGCATTCAAAAATATTTGTCGCGTATTACAAACTCCAGAGATAGACCTATTTGCTTCTAGAATTAATTCAAAGTGTAGGAGATTTGCTTTGTGGTTTAAAGACCCAGAAGCCGAAATTGTTGATGCCTTTACAGTGTCTTGGACTGATTTTAATTTTTACGCATTTCCACCTTTTTCACTCGTTGCTAAAGTACTACAAAAAAATTTAACAGATAAGGCTGAGGGTATTGTGGTTGTTCCTTGCTGGCCAAGCCAACCGTGGTACCCTCTATTTAAATCATTGCTTGTTAAAGAGTCGGTACTTTCTTTCCCAATATCAATTTATTATCTATTAATAGGACGCCCCATGTTCTGCACCAGAAGCTTTTCCTGGAAGCAGGACTTTTATCCGGCAAACAATGATAGTCCATAAGGTACCTGAAGAGGCAATTGACATATCAATGTCATCTTTAACAGAGTTGTCAATCAAACAATATGGAAACGGGTTAAAGTTATGGTGGGAATTTTGTACCGAACAGAAATTAAATTTCTATGAATTAAATATACAAAACATATTATATTTTTTATCTTCTTTGTTCAACAAGGGAATGTCTTACAGTTCATTAAATACAATACAATCTGCTCTAGCATTGCTTATTTCTCCACGAGTTGGCGAAAATCACCAGATCAAAAGGTTTTTTAAAGGCATTGCTAAGGTACGACCTCCTTTACCTAAATACCACCGAACATGGAACCCGTCTTTAGTTTTAGATTATTTAGAAACTTGTTACCCTAATGAAACAATTAGTTTAGAAATATTGTCACAAAAATTATCAATGTTAATGGCTCTGATAACAGCACATAGAGTACAAACATTTTCATTAATAGAGGTTCAAAATATTGAAATATTAAATGAAAAAATAGAAATAAAAGTTCCGGCTAGGATCAAAACCTCTGCCCCAAATAGATACCAGCCTTTATTAATATTACCTTTTTTCCACAACAAACCTAAACTATGCGTTGCAAGTACGCTATTTTGCTACTTAAAGAGGACTTCTGGTTTTAGACAGTCGAGCAAACTGTTAAAACTGTTTCTAACTTGCAAAAAACCGTAAAAAGAAGCAACGGCCTAGACTTTTAGTTGTTGGATCCGTCTGACATTGAAGACAAGTGGAATAGATACAAAACATTTTACGGCACACAGTACCAGGCATGCGTCCTCGCCAGCAGCTGTTAACAGAGGTATCAACATTTATTCGTTTATTACAATTTCGTTTTTTTTTTTTCACAGTTTGTATTATTTATTAGTTATTAAGTATGGGGATTTATCAAACTAATAAAATATATCCCTTACATGTGTTATTTAATTTTCCTATAACTGTTGCAATATTAACTTTAAACATCTACATAGTGATCTTGAAGGAAGAGGCGGGAAATATAATTATAAGATTAAACGAACTTACCTAAGTGAAGTTTGATCATAATTATATGACCGCCTCTTCCAAATAGATCACTCCCTCCCTGCCCGAACCCGCGTGATCTATGTAATTTATTGCAACAGTTACTGCTTTAAAATAATGAAGTATCCAGGGTTGCGCACGGGAATGGTACAGCGGCGAGAGGTGTTTTTGTCTGACTTTAGAATGCGTGGCTCCACCTGGCGGCGAAAGAGTGAACTACATAGTGATCTATTTGGAAGAGGCTGTCATATAATTATGATCAAACTTCACTTAGGTAAGTTCGTTTAATCTTATAATTTTTCCCCAATTAAAAATGTAAAAAACAATTGCCAACAGAGCAACCTAGCTAAAAGCCTTGTGTAGTCAGTTGTAAATACGTGTTCAACGGCCGCAACATTTTTGGTTGTTTTTAAATCGAGAAAAATACGATTATAAATTTACAACTGTAGTGTCCAAGATTTGTGAAAACGAGATGTGTGCAACCGAGAAATCTTATTCTTCAAGCAAAATAAAAAAGTGCTGTTTTAAAACATAATAATTTTTGCCCTTAAAATGAATATTTTGCCTATTTGTGGTGAGAACAATTATTTTTTAATTACAAATATTAACCAAACAATAATGTATTGTTTTTTACATAAATTTAATTTCAAATTAAATATCAAAATAAATTGCAAAAGGCCTATTTCGAAAACAGTTAATTTTGACCCATATGTTTTGAACTACACTATCGCCCATTAAAATCGTGAGCATCATACTTTTTACACCCTGTATAAATTAACTAGCAAAGTTAAGTAATTAAACATCCCGCAAAAATCTAACGCATGCGTACAATGTAAAAGCCAAAGTGGAATCCGTGGCGCTAGCCGCCAGTGTCAAAAAGGAGCAGCGGGCGTTTATTTAGTTTAGGCTAAACTTTCAACGGAGGATTATGACTTCTAATCGCCCGAATAAATAATAAAAAATAATTAATTTAAAAAAAGGTATGTATCGTAATAAACGTTTTATTATATTTTTAATTATATTACAAAAATATTTCTCAAAAATCAATCGAGACGGACAAGGAACCAACTCCAACTTACAAAGGAGTCAGTGTTGCTGAGAAGAAAATAAGTAGGAAAACAAATAAAAATTAAACTTTGGAAATAGATTCAAATAAAAATAAAATAAAAAGGAAATTGGACCTTTTACCTTTGTATGAATCAAAATGCAGAAAAAAGTGTTTTGAAAAACTCTCCGCCGATGATCGAAAAAAAAATATTTATTTACTTTAAAGGACTTGACTATGGAAAAAGACAACTATTTTTTTAACAAGTTTATAGTAAAAAGAGATGTCAAATACTGAAAAGTTAACGCAGAAACAAACAAAAGATTCACTATCTCTTATAACTTGCCCTTCATTTCACAAAATTATCCCAATTTGGCAGAAAATAATGAAACCTACAGCCCAAACCAGTTATCTACTACGGAGTCAATTATAGTTCCAGCGAATGTTGTGCAAAAAAATGCGTCAATGATAAGTACATCGGCTCTTACTAAAATGCTGTCATTATGTAAAACAATGTTTATCCATACACTTGGCTTTAAAACTGATGGTTCCATAACAAATTTTATTACAAGAACAATAAATGACATGCCTTATCTACAAGACAAAAGAGGAAAGAAACGTGGAGATCAAATGAAAAATATTTCTGAAGTCAATTATGCAAATGTTAAAGAACATATCAATTCTTACCACCCGCAAATATCCCATTACAATATAATGCACGCTCCGCACAGAAGGTATTTACCATCTGGTTTGACAATAAATCATAAGGATTTTGTTTTAAACCTGTAAGTTACGAGAATTACCGAAAAATTTTCGAGAAAGAAAATATTGGATTTACAGCTCCCACATAGAGGGAATGTGCCTTTGTTCGATCTACAAGCAACACTCCCATGACGAACAAGTTAACGTCCAGTATTAAATAACAAGCCAGATGAAACTGGAAGTACTTGCTGCAATTCTGCAGAAACAGAAAACGTCGATAAATCCGATCTAAATTTATCTTCAAATGACATAAATAATACTGAATCATGTTCTGTCTGTGATCAATACAATCTTCACAAGAAAAGGTATACGAGTGCTAGAAAATGTTATACTGGAGACACCACAAAATTATGGGATGATGATTGGGAACTTTACGCTATTATCATGCAAAAGACATTGTTGTTGCCTAAAATGGCCATAAAGAATTCTTTTTTTGTTAGCAGACTCACAGTTTTCCATGAAACCTTCGCAAATTTAAAACCTAAAGGTCAGAATAAATGCATCTTGTGGCATGAGGCCATCAAGGGAAGAAATGGTCCAGATGTTGTGTCTGCATACTACAACGCTCTAATTAGGCTAAATACAAAAACAAAGCATGTCATTTTTTGGGCTAATAATTGTACGGCCCAAAATAAAAATTGGATTCTTTTTACGCTCTTATCTAGTTTTGTCAATGATAGTTGGGGACCAGAAACAATAACTTTTAAATATTTTGAGCCTGGCCACATTTTTATGAAAGCTGATGTAAATCATGGTCAAATAGGCAAAAAATGGAATAAGATAGCGCAAGTACTGGATTTTAAGGATCTTAAAAAATTGATTAAGTCTTCAAATAAATTAAACGAGGTTATAAGTTTGCATGCCGAACATTTTAAACCTTTCCAAAATGGATGTATTCCACGAAAAAAGGGCGTCGCTCTTCCAAAATTAAACGAGATTAAATCAGTACAATTTTGAAGAAGCAATTGTAAGTGAGCTACTATCGCATATGCCTCCCCGAAAGCAAATATTTTGGTCCTGTTTGCCAAGTTCAGATAACGTGGATGATCTAGGTAAAACTGCAGCTAGTATTTAGAATTTTGGTCTGCATACTCATAAAAACATTCATTATTGTTTGCGTTTATTTTTCAAAGTTGTGACCAATAAAAGACTGTTTTTCTATTTGTATATTTACCTTTTAGTCTAATAAATCATTAATAACTTACAGTGGTTAATTTTTGTTATTAAACATTTATCAAAAGTAACTTCATTAGTATAAATAATAACGTTTTTTATAGTTTTTCGTTAAACATTGTATTTTACAGGCTGTTTTGCTATATTACTTATAAAAGTGTTTTGCAAATTCAATACCAGTTATATCTACTAAATAGGATTTTATATACATTTTTATAAAATTATTTTATGTTTTAGTAGACTAACTAGTTTTATTACTAGCAGACTATCGTCTATTTAGTTTTACCAAATCTATATACTATGTTTTTGTAAAGTAAATTCAGTTAATTTCACTTCTAACTTGAGTTACTATGTTTTTAATTTGCATATCTATAAATAGCGTATAATTAGTAACTCAAAATAATAGAATTACTATTTTTATACGTACAAAATGCAAGATTTTTTTCGTTATTCTGAAAGAGAAGAAAAAATTATATACTGTGTATATTTTAAGTTATCGAAAACTTTATTTACAAACTAGCGGTAGGCAAGCACATTTTAAAAACTTTGGATCGACTTTGCCGAAAAAGTTGTTTTGAGAGTTACTAGGTTTTTAGATTGTTAATTAATTTAATGTTGACAAGCAATATGTCGCCGAGGTGTCGATGTCGTATCGCTTCTGTGTCGTACCTCTTCGTGTAAAGTCGGCCATTGAAATGCATGGCGGCAACAACATAGCGATATATCTCTCGCATGTCGTGTTGATGTCCTGTGAAGTCGTAAGAATAGGGCCTTAACTTCAAATTCTACAAAAATTAACTTATTATTCAGTACCGAAAAAGAATTGTAGATTGTGCTGTTGTAAAGGCAACAACGAAGATGAAAGATAATAAAAAACTGCATAATACAGCCAAAAAAAAACAAACACATAATGGAAAATGAAATCCTGTAATTTATTTCTTTTTAAGACAGGGCTATTTTTATAATGTATTTCCTGCAGAACAACTGACTTAAATTACAAAAAGTGGGGTCGTTAAAAAGAGGATTATACGGCCCTAAAATAATTTTCCCTTGATCCTTCATCCCCTTTAACATTTTGGGGGTAAAGTTCGCCTCTCTTAGGGGGTTGAGGTGACAGAATTGAAAATATTCATAAAATGTTTCCCCCTTGAAAATAACATGAAGGGGTCCGAGCGATTTTTTTTAATCATAGCAATTGTGTCAATTCGAGGTTGTTTCGTTTTCATTGGCCCACCCTGTATTGTGAAGAATTTGTGGTAGCTATGACTGTGCCGTATAAAACAGAAATCTGGACTATGCAGCTATAACAAGCAAGTAGTTCCATTAAACTGTAACTGAGATTTAGCAATATTTCTTTCACACGTATAGAGAACCTGCGTGACCTTGTGATTATTCACTAGCGCTCATGATGGCAAAATTTAGCATTTAGTAAGTGTGATAATTTTAATTTTATACTGATCGCTATAGTAATTATAAATTCATAATTAAAATAAAAAATGTCAAACATTGGAATTAAAAGGTGAGAATTTATTCCTAAGTAAAAATAACCATGTAAAATATGTTGAAGAATGGAATTTTGGAAGTACTAGTTTAATAAAAGCTCAAGCTATACGTCAAACTAGTATGAAACAACATTTTGATAGTACACTTGATGTAAGTTTCGAATTATTTATTATTGTTGTTAACCATTAAAAAATTTAAAAAAAAAACGCTAATGTAGCCAACTTTGAAAATTAATATATCGATTATTACAAATCCTAAAGACTTCAACCAAAACCATTTTAAAGTACATGATAACGGTTTTTTTTTTCTGTAAAGTAATACCTATAACTAAATTCACATGGAAAGAAAATTATGAAATAAAAATTTAACAAAAAATGCGTTTTTTTGTTTTTTTTTGCTACGTTTTGTGAATATATTTTTGTAACCTATTTTTGCTTTTAAAATGTGGCATTTTGATAGAAAAGCTAATTTTTAACAACTTTTATGTTAACGTCTATTTACGAAAAGTGCTTAGAGTTTGAGTTAAAATTAAAAAAACCGAAAACTGGGCAAAATCACGTTTATTTTTAAAATACGCTTGATGTTTAAATCCGCAGTTTTTTTATATTTTATAGTCAATTGAACATTTGAAATGATAAAACTTTTTTAAGGTTGTAGTTCGTTTTACTCCTTTTTTTGACATAGTCAATAAATAACCTAACAAACTGATGAAATTTTGTTAAAAATTTAAAAAATTATATATTTGTCAAATTTTAATAAATCTACATCCAGCAGGCTCATTTTAAAATTGCGTCGGAAAAAAGTTGTGGACAAAAACCTAAAAAATAATATTAAAATCAAGATTTTAAAAAATTAATTAATTCGTTTTTTGCATTTATTTTGCAAAAAAAAAGTTTTTAACCTCAAAATATGTCACTACGATAGGAAATTTTATTCTCTATATTTTTACTTAAAACGCAAAATGAATAAAATTTTATATTTGACTCAATTTTACAGTATAACAACACAACAACCGGTGTTACCAGATCTTTTTTGTTTTTACCCTTGTTTCCACTCATAATCACCTAATTATAACTTTCTTATTAATACTTATTGTTTCAGTAAGTCATTGTAATATATTTATGTATTAAATTTGTAAAGATTACAAAAAAATTATTAATTTAAAATTACATGATTCGTGAGTTAGTTGAGAGAGGTGCCACTAGTGCAGGTTCTCTATAGTCCAAATATTATTTATAAAAGCAAAATAGCATTCGCGGTGTCTAAAGTAAAAAGATTTATTTATATTTTAAGTTTAATTTAAAATGGCCATTTTTTTTTTTTTTTAAGAAGAAAAGGATACCGAAAACGGACCTAGAAAATGCGATAGTTTAAGTAGCATTAGCCCATGCGATAATAAACAATACTTTACCAAAGTATTATCCCATCTGTTAAGCCAAAGAAATGCTAAGTTTTGTTCCGAAAATGGAAATATGTCTCCCTTAAAAGCATTTTTATGTGAGAAAAAATTAAAAGCTGAAAACAACTTGGATGAAATTGATGTGTGTCCTGGTACTTCCGAACAAATTTATGATGGTAATATATTACTTTAAGACTAACTTTGCATTCGATTGACAAATTAAAATCAATACAGAAAAATGTCTGTAAATCGAAACAAATTAAAGAAGAGGCGACAAATGTCTTGATAAGATCACAATAAAATATCACCCATATTTAAAGCAGTGACTTACCAACACGTAGATACAAAACAACAATCGAAAAACAATTTACCCTTGTATTAATAAATGAAATTCATTATTTCTTTATTATTTTATATTAAACATTTAAACTAAATACATTTCAAAGCACTTAAGGATTTCATTAAATCTATACCGGGTATTTCCCAAAGGTGGTTCCCCCCTATAACATTTTTTAAGGTAAAAAAAAATAATTTGGTACTTCAGTATTTGACATAAATATGCATTGTCTGACTTAGTCACTTGCTTTGCATCACATCCGGTTTGACCGAGAATTCCTATTTTTTTTTAATTTTAAATGAGAGCATCGATACATTTTTACTTATTTTGATAGGATATACCACTCTGAATACAATGACGCCTCATATTGATGGCTTAGTATAAAACCCCGTATTTCCATTTTTGATATCTTGGTAGTTTTAGGTAGAAAACTACGTATAAAATATGTTACGGACTTTAGTTAGTATTTAGTTAATAGAAATTTAAAAGGTTAGAATTATTTTATTTAGGTTAATAATTTATTAAAAATAGGTTACCTTAGTTTTTCCCTTTTTCGACGGGCATTGCGGATTATCCTGAGGGCGCTGAAGACATCCTTTTCACACTTTTCTGGCATCCTGTAGTAAGATAATTATTCCAGCTAATTGTAGACTTTTCCATTCTTTTCCACATTACTATATAAAGCGCGAAGGAAGTCCGCACGGGCCAGTTTAGTTTTGTCTTCCGACGAGATAAGAAGTTGACAGACAGTTAAAGGTTAAAAAGTTGTCATTATTACGTTACGTTGAAGTGTTACCATAGAAACGTTTGTAAACCTGATATCAAAAAAAAGGTGTAAAACCAGGATCCGTGTTTTTATACGGGGTGTCACGGAACATTTGGTGTCAGAAGCGGAACGAGGACCTACAAGAAAGTGAAAGCGATTAAGAATATTTGAATGCCTGTTGAGACCAGACAGCAAACAGCAGCTATGGAAGAATTAACTGCACTGATGATGCAAATGATGGTCAGCCAAGAAGATCTGAAGAAAGAAATGAAGACTAGCCAAGAAGATCTAAAGAAAGAAATGAAGACCAGCCAAGAAGATCTGTAGAAAGAAATAAAGACGAGCCAAGAATCCATGAGAGGAGATTTAAAAAGAGAAATGAAGACCAGCCAAGAAGATCTGAAGAAAGAAATGAAGACCAGCCAAGAAGATCTGAAGAAAGAAATGAAGACCAGTCAAGAATCCATGAAGGAAGACCTAAAGGAAGAAATGAAGAGAAGTCAAGAAGACATGAAGACCAGCCAAGAAGCCATGAGAGAAGATCTAAAAAGAGAAATGAAGACCAATCAAGAGGAAATGAAGAGAAGTCAAGCAGAGACAAAACAACAGATCGAGAAAATTCAAATAGACATTAAAAAAAAGCCAGGATGAAATGAAACAAGATGGTAAAAATTCGAGAACACCTAAAAGGAAAATTTCAACAAAGTCAAGAAAACAAACGCTGCTTGAATTAAAACTTACCAAGGATGATGTTAAAGAAGAAATAGAAGAGGAGAAGCTATGGAGGTTTTAAGAAACATTCCCGAAGAAAAACAATGTGACTATGAATCCATTGTGAAGTTCTTGGAAATGAGATATGGTGAAGCCCACTTACAGGAAGTTTATAAGGCGCAGCTCCAAAGACGAAGACTGAAAGATACAATGAAAGCCTTCAGGAGTATGAAGCGGATATCGTACGGCTAATTAATCTGACATATCCATCCTACCCAGAAGAAATTAAACAAGAATTAGCAGTAGGTAGTTTCATTGAAGGCTTACGGGATCCGGATATGAACCAGGCGTTAAGAATGGCTAGAAATAAGAAAATTTCTGAAGCCTATGCACTTCAATTTGAAACAGCAAAACAGACATCCAGGAGTCAAGCAAGACTCCGAAGAATGAACTTTGTACCAGAAGAAGGCAATTCTGACAACGATTTGACAAGAGTGGTAAAAGAATTACAAGAAATCGTACGTAAAAAGCAAACAAACGGAGACAACAGTATGACCTTCCGACGAAGAAACAGCATCCTTTGCTGGAAGTGTGGCAAAGAGGGGCATGTAGAAATTGTACCAGATCAATTGTCCCTGCAAGTAGGCCAGAAAACTTTCAAGGGCGAAAGCTGGCTAGGTGCTACCAAGCCCCATCAACATCAATAATAAAAGTATCCCGGCTGCAAAATAATGGTTCCAGCTTGGTAGTACCTGGAAATGTATGCGGTCGGGAATGTGAGATAGTACTAGATACTGGTTCCACACATACCATCGTGAGGCCGATGCAAAATATTCCGCCCTGAGAAGAATTATATTTTGAAAACTGCCAATGGAGAAGTCATTCCAATTAAAGGCATACATGAAGCAAAAATAAGCCTGGGGACGACAACCTTTATACACGTTGTGTTTGTTGCTGACATAATGGACGAAGTTATCCTTGGCCTTGACCTTATGGAGCATTAGAAGTTTGTACTCGACCTTCCACAACGAATACTGCGAACGAATAATGAAGAGATTGTAATGAGACTCCCACGGAATGAAGCATCAGTTCGAGAAGTTATACTTACAGAAGATGTCATACTACCCTCAAATTCAGAAGTCATTATTAAAGCAAGGTGTAAAGACTCAGAAGAAGGTGAAATCCTATTAGTCGAACCAATTGAAAATAGTCCACTATGCGCTAAAGGAATTTTAGCCACAAGAACTCTGACGCAAAAAAAAGAAATACGGTATTTGTCAGAATGATGAACCTGAAGGATTACTCTCAATAGGTCAAACAGGGTGACAAAATTGGCACCTGTTAACCTGCTAATATGATAATTACCCATACCTATGCTACACCTGTAGAAGTTGCCTCAAGCAAACTACCTGATGCTCTGCAAGACCTGGTGAATTCATCAAAAGCCCTGCTAAATCCAGTGCAGGTTACTAAACTGGAAGACCTTCTAAGAAGAAATCGAGACGTTTTTTCTCTCTCTGAAAAGGATTTGGGAAAAACAAACATAGTTCAACATCGAATAAATACGGGTGATGCAGCACCGATAAGGCAACCACCACGACGAATTCCTTTGGCCAAAAGAGATGAAGTTGAGAAGTTAATTGGAGAAATGCAAAACCAAGGCATTATAGAACCATCCCAGGGTCCATGGTCATCTCCAGTAGTCCTGGTTAAGAAGACAGATGGTTCTACCAGATTTTGTGTTGACTTCAGAAGACTTAATGACATCACAAAGAAGGACAGTTTTCCATTACCAAGAATAGACGATACTCTAGACACGCTGACGGGCTCAAAATGGTTTTCGACTTTAGACCTGAAAAGTGGCTATTGGCAAGTAGAACTTCATCCTGAAGATAAGGAAAAATCTGCCTTCTCGACCGGAACCGGACTGTGGCAGTTTAATGTTATGCCATTTGGTCTGTGCAATGCCTCTGCTACCTTTGAACGATTGATGGAGTTAACATTGCGGGGACTAACTTGGAAAACATGCTTAGTATACCTAGATGACATTATTATTCTTGAAAAAACATTTGAAGACCACCTTAGAAATGTCGAAGAGGTTTTTCAGAAGCTAAGATCTGCCCAGCTGAAGCTTAGTCCAAAGAAATGTCACCTTTTCCAGACAGAAGTTAAATACCTGGGGCACATCATAAGTGAAGAAGGGGTAAAAACAGATCCAGAGAAGACGGAAGCTATCCAAAACTGGCCTACACCCAAAAACAAGCATGAAGTTAGAAGTTTTCTGAGACTGTGCTCTTACTACAGAAGATTTATACATGGATTTTCTGACATATCGAGACCATTACATCGACTTACCGAGAATAACAAAAGCTAGGAATGGACCACAGATTGTAGAGCAGCCTTTATACAACTGCAGAAAGCCCTTTGCAATCCTCCAGTGTTGTCATATCCACAACCATATCAAACATGTATTGTGGACACTGATGATGATGGCCAAGAAAAAGTGATAGCGTATTTCAGCAAAGTCCTTTCTAAACCTGAGCGAAATTATTGTGTGACTAGAAAAGAACTTTTAGCTATCGTCCAATCCCTGGAGCACTTTCATAAGTACCTTTATGGCCAGAAATTTCACCTGAGGACAGACCATGCATCACTCAAATGGTTGCTTCAATTCAAGAATCCTGAAGGTCAGATAGCAAGATGGTTGCAACGTGTTCAAGAATACGATTTTAAAATTGAACATCGAAGAGGATTAAACCATAAAAATGCTGACGCTCTATCAAGAAGACCTTGTCACGAAGATTGTAAACATTGCATTAGACGTGAAGAGCACGAAGATCCCGATAAAAGAACAACGAGAGGATCCTGATCTTGGAGATATTGTGAAAAGACAGAAAATACAGCACGAACCCCAAATGAGAAAATAGCTTCTAAGTCTCCGAGATATAAAGGGTACTGGGCCATATGGGACTCTTTAGCAATGAAAGATGGACTTTTAAAAGAGTCTGGGAAAGTTCTGACGGCAAAAATCATCTCTATCAAAAAGTAGTACCAACCAAAAGGGTTCCAGAAGTATTGCAAGCCCTGCACAATGGTATAGGAGGTGGCCATTTCGGAGTTATGAAGACTCTTGAAAAGGTTCGAGAAAGGTTTTACTGGCTGGGAAGTCGTGCCGATGTCAAAGA
This sequence comes from Listronotus oregonensis, assembly GCA_019359885.1. Classification (NCBI taxonomy): domain Eukaryota; kingdom Metazoa; phylum Arthropoda; class Insecta; order Coleoptera; family Curculionidae; genus Listronotus; species Listronotus oregonensis. The sequence goes on along the minus strand of JAHBCN010005518.1, from coordinate 34,671 downwards.
CTGGTGCAGAATGTGTAAGGACTGCGCCTCCAGCAAGGGACCTAAGACACAAAGCCATGGCAAGATGAAGCAATACAATGTAAAAGCACCTTTTGAAAGCAAATCTGGGAATCGCTATATTTTGGTAGCGATGGATTACTTCAGCAAATGGCCGGAAGTCTACGCAATACCAAATCACGAAGCTACTACTATTGCGTACGTAATATTTCAACAATGGATTTGCCGATATGGAGTACCAAGAGAAATACATACTGATCAAGGTAGAAACTTTGAATCCGATATATTTAAGAACCTCTGTAATCTCCTGGGAATCCATAAAACCAGAACTACACCCCTTCATCCCCAGTCAGATGAAATGGTCGAGAGGTTTATCAGAACTCTTGATAATTACCTGAAGATTAAAGTAAATGATCAACAAAGTAACTGGGACAACTGTATACAGCCGTTCTTACTGGCCTATCGCTCCACAGTTCACGAAACAACTGGAACGTCACCTGCAAAAGTCATTTTTGGAGCGGAGTTATGCCTTTCCGTTGACTTACTTACTGGACGACCATCCACCAATGAAAAACCAGCGGAAGATTATGTAAGTCAGCTCATTAAACAGCTGCAAGAAATACACGAAGGGGTTCGTAATAAGCTACAGAAAGAAAGTGACCGTATGAAGTCCCGCTATGACTTAAAAGCTAATAATCATCGGGGATTCCTGGTCGGTGAAAAAGTTTGGCTATACAATCCAAAAAGAACCAAGGGGCGTTCACCGAAATTGCAGAAGTCATGGGAAGGACCATATAAAGTAGTGACCCGGCTTCATGATCTGGTATACCGAATTCAGAAGAGCCCACAGGCGAAGATGAAAGTTGTACACCTGGAACGGATGTGCCGCTATCAAGATCAAGAAGATATTTAATCGAGGCGATCAAAACTTGGGAGGGAGCAATGTTACGGACTTTAGTTAGTGTTTAGTTAATAGAAATGTAAAAGGTTAGAATTGTTTTATTTAGGTTAATAATTTATTAAAAATAGGTTACCTTAGTTTTTCCCTTTTTCGACGGGCATTGCGGATTATCCTGAGGGCGCTGAAGACATCCTTTTCACACTTTTCTGGCATCCTGTAGTAAAAGAATTCTTTCAGCTAATTCTAGACTTTTCCAGACTTTTCCATTATTTTCCACATTACTATATAAAGCGCGAAGGAAGTCCGTACGGGCCAGTTTAGTTTTGTCTTCCGACGAGATAAGAAGTTGACAGACAGTTAAAGGTTAAACAGTTGCCATTATTACGTTACGTTGAAGTGTTACCATAGAAACGTTTGTAAACCTGATATCCAATTAAAAGGTGTAAAACTAGGATCCGTGTTTTTATACGGGGTGTCACGGAACAATATATAACAGCTATTAAAAAAAATTCCATCTGCGCAGTGCTGCTCTCTACAGACAACAACAGGAACCACGTAGGTATATCAGCTGCTCCCAAGATTTAGTGGATTTAGTGTGAAGACCCTATATATCCACTGCTGCATCTTCTAAGTCTTTACAGTGTATTTTTTCACTTCAAAAATATGTAAAAAATTAAAATCTTTCTAGGCAAAATAGTGCAGCAAATCAGTTTTTTGTGTCTCCTGTAAAATTTATTTTTTGTGCCATACGTGGTTTTTATACTAAGCCATCGATATGTCATTTTTTAATACTTCTGCATTATAATATGTAATTTTTAAAATTACAATCTAGAGTGCCTTGACTACGTTAAATCCGTTAGTTTTTGATCAAGTAACCTTTTGAATAACAAATTTATTCGTCTTTTGTTTTTAACGGCTACTAGGTTTCTTAATACTAAAACGATATAAATATCGTTAGTACATAATACATAATTTATTGGATGTATTTTGGAAACAGTCTTAGCCCAACCACTGACGATTTGATACCAAATTATTTAAAACAAATAAATTCTCCTTTGGCATATGCTAACAATTAAAAAAAAAAGACTCATGACCATAAATGGAATTGCAAATCTTTACTCCGTCTGGAAAAGCCGTAAAAAACAAAGGACGAATAAATTTAATTTTTTATGGCTACCTAACTTAAAATTAACTGTTTTAACTTATTCAAGTCACTTCAGATTGAAATTTTAAAAATTAAACATTTTACAGCAGTTGTGTCCAGAAATGACTTATAAGGTGTTATTTTCTGCGCTATTTTAAATGTAGTACTAAAGTGCTTAAACCGAAAGTGTTACAAAACAATTGAATAAGCTAAATTATGCATATTTATGTTAAATATCGATATACAAAATTATATATTTATATATATATATATATATATATATATATATATATATATATATATATATATATATATATATATATATATATATATATATATATATATATTATATATACATATATAAAAGCGAAAGGTCACTCATTCACTTATAAATATACAATAATTACGTAAGTGTCCCGAGGGGAAGGGGGTAAAGCGCATTCTTACGTAATATTTTACAAGTTGAAATTTATTATTAAAAATTTAGCTCTAGTTCGGATGCTGAATAGTTTTCTTTATTCTAAAATGGTTGTATTTGTTTAGATGTGTGGCTCCACCTATTTTTAATCATAAAAATCGAAAAATAGATATATTTACATGTTTTTGTTTTACTCTTGGGCTTCTTTTAAGTTAAATCCAAAAAAAAATCGGTCCTCATTTTTATTTTGAAAATAAAAAAATTGCTAGTTTTCTAGTTTGTTGTCAATTAAATGCATCCATTTAAGTTTTGCAATATCTAGTGATATTCTACGTGTAAAGACAAATAATTTCAAATTAAAATTTTTTCAAATATTTGTTTATCCACGATTTGACATTAACTTTTTTTTATTATTCTTTTTTTAATAAACATTAAGAATAAAAATATTTTACAACCCAAAAAAATTAATCATCTTCATTCTATATCCCAAAAAAGTGGAGCCACACATCTAGACAATTACCAAAATTTTTATTTTTTTTATTTATTTATTTGGTGGGTATTTTTCTTAAGTGCTGGCACCGACTTGAAAAACGTTTTAATTTCTTGTTTGTTAGATAATTTAGTGTTTGTATAAAAAATATTATTTTATAATTTTAAGTTCTTTTTCTTAAAGCCGACGAATTTTTTTAAATAACCATTTTATTTAAATATTTTTAGTTTTAAATAAGCACATTTATAATAAAAAGTAATGGTTTTGTTGTAAATATTTAAAGATATTACCTACATGCACTAGAATTTAACCAGGGTTTTGTGATATTTTTCCTTTGATACCACACCCGTAGTAGCTTGCGTCCTGCGATTGAACATGTTTATTTTATCGTATTTAATTTTTTATTCTTTTCTAATATAAATGGGGATGAAGTTCCAAAAATACTACCTCTTTATATTTTTCTGGCTAATCAGAAACCTAATTACCAACTCTATTATTTGCAACTTCCACAAAGACGATTTTCTACAAACTTTTATCCCTGTTTTAACCCTCCAAGGAATGTAATTCCAAAAAAAATTAAAACGGTTTATTTTTAACCATAATCAGTAACCTACATACAAATTTTCATACTTCTAAGTCCAGAAATGACAAATTTCCGTACAAAATTCCACCCTCATTTTACCTCTTTAAGGGAGAAGTATCGTAAAATCCTTTTTTAGCTAACACCTTCTATTTTTCTGAGCAATCGGACGCCTATTTACCAACTTTCATATTTACAACTTTATTTTTCTATACAAACTTGCATCGCCATTTTAACCACAAGAGATGTAATTCTAAAAAATGTTAAAATCGATTATTTTTAATCGTAATCAATAGCCTACGTACCAATTATTATACTTTAAGTCCAGTAATGACGAAGTTCCATACACACTTTTACTCCCCATTCTACCCCTTTAGAGAGAAGTTTTCTAAAATTTTTCTTAGCTTACGTCTTCTACTCATAATCTTCGTCCGTGCTAAATTTCATTTTCATAAATCAAGTGGTTTTCGAGATTTCGTAATTAATAGACCTTTCGCTTTTAATAAATATAGATATCATAAAAACTACTTTACCAATTTTAATGAAATCTTTACTGTTACCTAAGTTGAAGTAAATGTGAGCTAATAAAAAAAGAATGGTAACTTTGCAGGTGGTAGAGGAGCTTTCCTTGCCTGAGGCGGTACCACCCCACTTGCCCTTTAAAGGACTCGTGAAGTCTTAGTACGTTTCGAGTTCTGGGCGGTGAGTCAGTTTTCCTTCTTCCTCCTCCTTCTTTCTCTTTTAGTTTTCCTTCTTCCTCTTCTACTAAAATTTGGAAATAATGATGATGGCACACCCGAACGTAAAGTTATCCGGAGGTAAAATACCCCTCCATTCGGTTCTCCGGGCGAGGGGTATATTTGGGGGGCCACCATCGAAAAGTCTGATATCGTTTACAAATATATGTGGGCTTAACTCTAACGTGAACTCTGTTCACCATTATCTTCAATCCTCCAAACCCCACATACTATTTCTTACCGAAACCCAAATAAGTCCCAAAACAGCAACCAACCACCTCCTTTTCCCAGGTTATGAACTCATTTCATCTTTTCGACCCCATGGCGGCGTTTGTGCTTACGTTCGCAACGACCTGGCTTGTGTTAGGGTTTCTAACCTCGAATCGGGTAGGCCTGATATTCTTTGGCTTAAACTTACTTTCAGATCTTCTACTAAATTCATCTGCTGTATTTACCGGTCCCCGTCTGACAATTCCTATACACAAGGCAGAGCAGGCAGAAAATTTCGCAATCAGCAACTCGCTCACCAATCTAATTATGGAACCTACCTACTTTCCTAGGGTTCCCACCCATAATTCTAACCCCCTAGATCTCTTTTTACTTCCCCCCCGAATTATAACACCCGTAACTGCCCCCCTTGGTCGCTTGACCATGGTTTGGCCACCGATCATACTCCACTCATTTTGGGGAAAAAAGCATGCCGCCACGAACCGTTACTAAACGGCCGACTGGGATGGTCTAAAAATTTCTTTCCAGCTATTGGAATCCTACCTTTTTTCCACGCCCTTCGAAATATGTAAACAAATTAAAACAATTCAACTAGGCAGGCCTATATTCCCCACAAAAAAAAGAACCCCATAATTAAATCCCCGGGTTTTCTAAACCTGTGACAAACCAGACTTTTAAAACTTCAACCCCAAAAAAAATTTTTAAAACCCCAGCCCCGAAAATCAAGGCTAGCATCATACAAGAAATCTTAATCGCCATCTCAGATAAAAAAGCCCTTTTTTAAAACGAATAAAAGATAAATCTCTCTTGCTCAAATGGCGTAAAGCTTTTTGGTCCTTTGCCAAAATATTAGTCAGAATTTTGCACAAATTTTTTCCCCCCTAATCTCGAAGATGGAATTGTCCCCCCAAAGGGCCGAATTATTTCCAAACAATTTCCCCCCCAATTTCGCTTGATCCCCCTATTAATCTTCCTCTTCCAACAGTTGCCCTGTTTCTCATAAAAATTTTTTAAATCAAACAGACGCTTTCTTTCTTCTCTTAATAAAAAAAAACGTCTGGGCTGGATGGATCCCCAATGAAAAAATTTTGACTTCCCATTTAACTCGCCCTTTCGAATAAGCCCCCCTTCTAACAAGACCATATCTCTTCTTTCGTTGTTTGCAAGGTAATGGAAAAATTCATTAATTCCCAAATCTTAAAGTATCTGGAAAAAAAAAAAAGATTTTTGATAGACAATATGGATTCCGTCACAGTAGATCCAAGCTGTTTTTCTTTCCTTTGTCTAAAAATGGAACAAGCCCTTGGTTTTTGGTAACCCCCAGATCTTGCTCTTGACATATCCAAATTTTGATCGGCGGCATGATGGGCTTTTAAAAACTTCCTTCTTGGTCTTCCACCTAAGTTTCTTTGGCTTTCCAGTTTCCTTTCTAATCGACGTATATCAGTTAGTGAATGGTCATTCCTCCAGTTCCCCAAATTTGTGGGGTGCCCCAGGGCTCGTCGGCCCCACGCTGTTTTTTAAAATTAACGATCTTCTTTCTTCCCAACAATCCCATTCATAGTTTTTTGACGATAGTACCCCCACTCTATATTCAATTTTTTAACCACCGTGTAATTCTGATTTTGAAAACAAGGGGTCAATGCAGATATTCTTTCACAAGACCTCAAACTTATCTTGGTTTGGGGGGAAAAACGTTTCAGTTTAATTAAAAACCATCATGTTCCTGTCCGAAAAAACGGGAAAAGCTCATCCCTTACTATGAGCGGCCAAGTTCTGCAAAAAAGAGTCGTTTAATCTAGTCGGCGTTACTTTTGAGAATAACCTCAACTGGCACAAACATTTCACCCCTAGTTTCCCACTTAAAAAAAGTTTGGGTTTCCCTTTTTCGAGCCAGAAATTTTTCTTCCCAACTGTACACTCATGTATCCCAAATTAGCCCCCCTTTGGGAATATTGTTCTCATGTCGGGGGGAAGGCGCCCCCCAAAAATTTTGCATTCGGGACCCTTCAAAAAAAAGCCGTTCGTCTTATTAAAATCCAACCTCCAGAAAGGCTTCCTCTTCTTGCCCATCGTCGAGCTGTGGGGGTCTGTCGCTCTTCTTTTTTTTGGGCCGCTAGAGGAATTGGCCAGTTTATTCCTTCTCTGGCGCTACCAACGAGCAACACGTAGTGCAACTTTTATCCCTTTTACAGTTTAGTTAGAGGCCCCGAACTTCCCCCTTTGTTCCTTCATTCCTGAGTGTCAAGACTATACAAACGTTTCTATGGTAACTCTTTAATGTAACGTAATAATGACAACTGTTTAACCTTTAACTGTCCGTCAACTTCTTATCTCGTCAGAATACAAAACTAAACTGGCCCGTGCAGATTTCCTTCGCGCTTTATATAGTAATGTGGAAAAGAATGGAAAAGTCTGGAAAAGTCTAGAATTAACTGGAAGAATTCTTTTACTACAGGATGCAAGAAAAGTGTTAAATAGACGTCTCCAGCGCCCTTAGAATAATCCTCAATGACCGTCGAAAAAGGGAAAAACTAAGGTAACCTATTTTTAATAAATTATTAACCTAAATAAAATAATTCTAACCTTTTACAATTATATTAACTAAAAAGATATTTTTAAAGTCTGTAACAATACGATGGATTTTCTAGGGCCAACATAAAAAAAAATTGTAAGATTCTAATTTATTTTGTACCTATTTGTATTTCGTTTTTGTTGCTTAATGGTGCATGTAAAAAATATTATTTTGAACGAACAAAAGTATAAACATATAAACATACAAATACACATACTGCCATAAAATTTTGTATGTTTCTTTGGAAGCCCCAAGTCAGTTAAAAAAATATTTTAATTGTATTTTTTAATTAAACTTTGTGAATTAAGTCATCAACTTAAATTATTATTTATTTTAATTTCACTTCCAAATTTATCATGCCAGTAAACCGACACCCATGAACTTTTAAGTTTCCATTAGCGAATCCAATTTAATTACTTATTAAGCGTTTTTACTAAAGTAACGTTTATATTAAGATCTTTAATTATCGTTTTTGCAGATGCACAGATGCAGCAAATCTACAATTTATGGAAACATGCGTCTCTGGTAACCTCTAAAAATATGGCCGTGGCACAGCTGGAGCTACTCTATGATGTCATTTCGGCATGCATAAATATTCACTGGAATTCTTTTGAATCTTTAGTAAAGGTAAAAATTATTTTGTTTTATTTACTAAATTAAATTCGCACCTACCTATATTTATAGGATGATGGTACCTTTTATGTTTAGTTTCTTAAACCAGTCTTTAAGCCTGGTTTAAGAAAGAAGCACAGCATAGTGTAGTTTTTTTTTACAGGTCCCTTAATTACTGCTGAATTGGGGAACCAAAAATCATGTCCACTTTAATATCTTCAAAAAAATTATATTCTCTGTCGCGAAAATGTCTGCCAGTACCATCTTTTACTTCCAAAAGACTAATTTCTTCAGAAGAAAGAGTCCATTTATAGCCAGAGCAGCTTTTTTTTTATCTTGGGACAGTCCACGAAGGCTGATGCCTAAGTACTAATGTACCGTGGGTGTCTTAAGTGTGGTGAGAGGGAGTTTGTTCACACGGGACTTAAATATTTGGAGATTGGGAGGAGAAGGAAAAACTTCTGCGGGCAGCAGGTTCCATAGTCTTGACGTTCTAGGGATGAAGGAACGAAGAAAGCGGGAAGTTCGGGGCCTCTCTAACTGAACTGTAAAAAAATGGCCTCAAAAAAAATTCGGTTTTTTTTTTAAGCCAGAGAGCATTTATGTACACACAAGCTTTTCCCACAACTTTTATATTGTATTCAAAAAAAAAACCGTTGGCGTTATTAATGATTTCATTCTTGCTGAAGCTTCAAACTTTCCATTTTATTTGTTCTTTGATCTCTAGTTAAGGTGTGGTTCCTTCCACGCGGCCGTCGCATACGACTAACGCAATGCGACTAACGCATGCGGCCGCCGTTTAATCAGGTGGTTTCTTAGGACCGCGGCTCAAACTCGCGATAGCAAAATTATTAGTGTAAAGGGAATAATCTTTGGTAAGAGTAGTGATGGATGATCTAGCAATCCCACTAAGCAAAAAATCATCCTAATTACGTTACATTTATGTTTCCTTGTTCCTTTGTTACGTTTATCATCTTGAAACAATAACAGCGCCTTGAACCTAATAGTTTCGTTATATTTCCTTCAACTTAACAAAATCGTTGTTACGTTAAAAATACAACGTTTTTGTTTGAAACTTACACGGCCCCGTTACGTATTTTGCATGGGTTGGGCCTAACACATATTCTGAAACATCCACGTTATATAACTTACGTTGTAAAGAGGTTTTTCTAAGGATTTAAATAGGTGGTTCTGTTATGTTGATTATACAGGGTGTCCCAGAATATGTGGGAATCTTCAGAATCTAATAGAAAATCTAAAAATTATTATGACAAGTTCCCATAAACTTTTTTTTCTACGAGCCTTCCCTGCGGAGATACAGGTACATAACGGACGACCGGAAATCGTTTTTTTAATAACTTTAAAATACCAAGCGTAATTTCATGTTTTCTTAATATGACGGTTACTAAATAAGTTTTTTAAAATAAACCCATTAAATTATATTTGGCTTATTTAGTTTGCCAGGGACGGACTACCTTTGGCACAATAATAGCAATTTTTAACACCTGTATGATAAAGGCTCAACAATATTATTTTTGATAGATTTAACCTTAAACTAAAAGGTATTATTGATTAACATCAATAAAATCAACTGTTTACGAGAAATAAAATATTATTGTTGGTCATTTTTTACATTATACAGGGTGTTTTTAATTGTCCGTCAATATTTAAAGAGGCACTTTTTGGGTCCATTTTAAGAAGAAAACTTCATATAAACGTATGTCCTAAACCTCTTAACTTTTGAGATACAGGGGAGTAAATTTTTTAAAAATATATAATTTATTATTAATATCTGTAATACCACTTTAGATATTTTAATGAAATTTGGCTTACATGTACTATGTATCAAGCAGCATTTAGTGTACCAAATTTTTTTTATTTGCCAAAATAGGCCGGTCAAATTCTGTACGAACGCCACTGGTGGAAATAAAAAAATGTGGTACACTTAAAAATGCTTGGGTACATAGTACATTTATGCCAAATTTCATTAAAATTTCTTAAAATGTACCTAAAAACTGCTTCTCTAAATACTGACGTACAATTAGAAAACACCTTGTATAATGTACACAAATTTAAACTACCATGATATTTTATTTCTCGTAAACAGTTGATTTTATCGATGTCAATCAAAAAAACCTTTTTTTTGATTAAGGTTAAAGCTACCCAAAAATAATATTGTTGAGCCTTTATTATACAGGGTGTTAAAAAAATTTCTATTATTGTGTCAGAGCTAGTCCGTCCCTGGCAAACTAAATAAGCCCAAAATTTTATTTAGTGGGTTCATTTTAAGAAGATTTATCTAGTAACCATCATATTAAAAAAAAATAATTTACGCCAAGTATTTTAAAAGTTATTTAAACAAAAACGATTTCCAGGGGCGTCTGTTATGTACCCTGTATCTCCGTAGGGAGAGTCCTAGGAAAAAAATTAATGGGAACTTGTCATAATATTTTTAGGTTTTCTATTAGATTCCGAAAGATTGCCCACATATTCTGGGACACCCTGTATAACATTAAAAGATCTTTTGGATCCCTTATGTGTGGTCTATAGTAACCTCAAAAATTAATTAATTAACAATATTAAAAAATTGTTTACCCTAAAGTTTTAGCATTTTCGTGTATAAAAGTAAATTTGCGTCCACTCTGCTATTAAAGATGCCACTGAAAAATATGGATGTAAAAAATGTTGTGATAAATCGCCTGTTATTTTTGATAATCATTTTTTTGTCCACCTGAAATTGTACAATAGATAAAACCAGTGAAAAGTAACTATCCCTAATAAAAAAAAAAAACTAATATAAACTATAGGGAAAAATTTATTCATAAAAATATCTGATGTCTACAACTCTCCTTTCATATTTCCCAAATTTTTGTACAGACTATTTAATACGGAAAGCTTATTTTCTAAATCCACTCAAAGTGTAACAGTTAATATATTATATAAAAATGTTCATGTGATAATGTTTATCTTTCTTAATTTACTTTATAAAAAGTCTTACACATTTCGTAATGTGTCAATATGAGTAATATTAAAAAAAAGTAAAAAGGTCTTAAGTTAGGTATAAAAATTGCCTACATAATTTAAAAAATGCTTATTAAAAAACAACTGTATGTACTAATATCCATGTTCTTTCTGTTCTATTTTTTCCTCCTAGTTGCACCTGGAAAAAAAAACTTTGTAAAATATTTGCCCCAAAACTTTTGGTTACTGACATAATTGCTTCATTAATTAAAAAGATAATTTTATATCACAAGTTTGGCAAAAAAAAACTGTATTTGCAGATAGTATCATAGATGCTTTATTTCACTATTATAAAGGATAATACCTTGTGTTGGCTTTAAAGCCTACAATTTTTTTAAATATATAGTCAAATTTTCTCTTATATTAGCTACTCGATTAGCCATCACTAAATGGTAAATACTGATAGACCACCCAATTTTAAAAAACATTTAGACACTTTGTACTATATAATTATTTTGCTTCTATTTGATAAACAATGCAATTAAAAATTCAATTTATCCCTTAAAAACTTTTACTTACAGTTATACTTGTTACGTTACTTGCTTCTTCTTCTTCCCTGGGAGCCGTCTTGATTAGCTTGAGCATGTTACACCTATGCCTCTCTTTTAACTGCCAATCCACTTTTTGAATAGTTGTCATATAAAAACATAATGTGCTGCATCTACAATTTATTTAAAAATTAATTTTCTAATAATTTTATTATTATTATTATAACTATTATTTATGTGTCAAATGTCTAATATCAGGGGCTCTAAAAAGTACAAAAAATATACTTCACAGTGAATCCTTTAAGTTACAACTTTGATCAAATTTATTCAACCGAAGTATTTCATTTATTTAAAATACTCAATTTTTGCTATATAAGTCCCCTAAAAGTTTTTTTGACCAATCGGAAAATACCCATTTTCTGGAAAACATTCTGTCCAGAAAGTAACTTTTTTCGCTACTTTGCAGATCCATGAAATGAAAAATAAGCTGCTATTTGGAGCATAGCCGTTTTTATGCATGGTTGTTACTGAAACGAACTTCAGTGGTTTTTTTTATCTTTGGACAGTCTACGAAGGCTTAGCCTAACTACTACCGTACTGTGGGTGTCTTAAATTATTCTTATTGTTATAATAAGTATCAAATCCATGTCAAGCGGATAAATAGACCTGTTGTCGATCATTAAAATATTATTATTGTTTTTTTTTTAATAGCTTCGGTTGAAAAAAAAATTGTACATTACATTGATCGAAAAACAAGTGTTTTGCAGGTCTGGCCAAGCTTCAAGGAGTCGCCTACGGTCAATTACGGCTCGCCCTACAAACCGCTTGACTCGACTTGCAAAAACACTACTTTCCAGCCTTTTAAATGACTAATATGTAAGGTATAAAGCAACCAAATTTTAATCTATACTTTCTTTAATTTATATGTATCTAGGGAATGGGAGGTACCTCACCAAACTAAATCCGGACTTATTACTCCAATATTTATCTTAAGGAAACGGCTAACGCTGGATTTTCTAAACTTATGGCTTAAAAACCTTAACTTTAAAATCTGATTTTTGGTCAGTTTATCTATATACAACATACATACATAAAAACTGAAGTGTAATAGAAAATACTGTAATATACTTACTTTCCGATCAATATTTCCCTTTAATATCACAAGAAAACCCAAAAAACACAATTGTTCTTAAAATAAAGTAAGGTTAAGTACTAAAGCGAAGCTTCTTTCTCTAAACCTGGCGTCGTTGTCAAAAAATGTAACAATCTCTGTGCGGGGTTGTGTGCGGGGTACATTTAAGCAAACGAGGTCGATATGTTAACTGTGTTTACATTTCCACGAGGAAATGTAATAGACGCAGTAAACGTAACGATTCTGCATTAAATAATATCATTATTATAACGTTACACCAATAACATTTTATGTTTTAACAAATTATAATCGTATCTGAAACGTATATTAACAGATGTATCGATCTTGTATTTAAAAGACCGTTCTATACATGGCAACATTTTAACGTTAACATAAGTGTACATAAAAATTACGTCACTAAGATGTTTGTTCTATACCGTATTAAAAATATTTACAAGGGTATGTTACAGAAACGAAAATTATCAGTAACAATTCAAGAAAACGAAACAGACATGATAAAATAACGTTTAAAACTAAACGTTATCACAGTTACTTTTAAATAACGTTACAAAACGTGCTCAAGATGTTTTTTGCTTAGTGGGATATATTTATTATTAGAAGAAAAAGAGGATGACGAAATACTATTACAATTAGCCAACCTGAAACATAGCAATGCCCCCATAAATCCAATATTTCAGCAAAGACGCGATGATGGTTGTTATACTATATTAATAAACGACATCTGCAACAGGATGAAGTAAAATTTAAAAAAAATATTTTAGACTAAATAAAGCACAGTTTAGTTTTATTTTTGACTTAATAAAAGACGATATAAAGTCCGTGTCATACAACAGATTTGGGAATATCCAAACAACCCCAGAAAAAAAATTAGTCATTGTATTAAGATAAACTGTACAGGGTGTCCCAAATTCGAGTCTTATCATTAGGATCTCGAAAACTTGAAGAGATACAAGGTCGGTTAAATGAAGGCAAATTTGCGCAATTTGATGCTAATCAAAATGCCCCCTTTTAGATCTTTAAAAATTTCGAATACATACTTTTGGAAACCGATTATTCGCGATTTGTTTTATTTTTTATGACTTTATTTGAATGGATGTAACAAAATAACTTTTACATTTCCATTGCTACTTTTTCTGTTCTACAAGATAGTGTTATTAGATTTATACACCGACGTTTCGTCTTTGAGCTGCCCTCATCAACTGTTTTTTTAAATACGACCCTGGTTTTTTTTTATTATGTATTTTAGGAGCTATTAACTTGCCAAAACCAATAATGTATTGCATTTCGAAAAATCTATATTAATGGCAGTTTTCATAAAAAAACATATGTTAGAGAGAGTCAGACAATATATTTTTGGGAGGATCTTGGGAAAACATTTAACTGATTTTTTCAAATAAGTGCGAAACATTAAAAGCTCTTATAATACGTAATAAAAAATCCAGTACCTCATTTAAAAAATAAAGTTTTAATTTTTAAAAATTAAAAAAAAACACAGGACATTCCACACAAAACAACCCCAACAAAATATCAAACGCACACACGAGACGACTGCGGCTACACTGCTTCTTCAGCAGTCCAGTCGCATCAATCGCAGTCGTTGACAGTGGACGCATACGACGGCCGCTCGGAACAACCCAGGCACATTTAAAAACATGAGAAGGAGTGCTTTGTGGCTAACGTAGTGCGTTAGCCGCATGCGGCGGCCGCGTGGAAAGAAACATACCTTTACACTGTGGAGCCTGCTGCCTACAGAGAGTTTTTCTTCCCCTCCAAACCTCCTAATTTTTAAGACTTGTATTAAGAAACTACTTCTTACTTTACCTTGGACACCCACGGTACATCAGTACTTAGGCTTAAAAAATATTATAAATATGAGTATTTGTCTGGGGATGGCAAAAATGGTAAAAGATGGATAGTTAAACATAGGTGAAAAAAATTATTCTTCTCGAAAACCCTTTTTGTTTTGGTTTCTCAAAAAATACAGCTGCTTAAATATTTTAATTATTTTTTCTAAAAGGCATATCGATGGCTTATTTGCAATAGGACGTAACCCCAAAAAGTAAAATTTTCAGAAAACAAGGAAAACACGATATTACGAAGAAAAGAACAAAAATGTGACAACTTTAGGTATAGATATAATCTTAGGGACATTTTGTCATATTCACAATTGCTAATTATGATTTTTTTCGTTTTATTAAATAATTATGTGTGATACGTGTTTTTTGTTACAATAAAAAGGAATTTTTTGTGGCTTACGCCAAATAAGAAAAAGGACATGCATAAAAAGATTTTTATTACTTTAATAAACAAAATTTTTATTTCAAGCAAGAATAAAATCTGAAAATTAAAAAAAAACATTAATTTTAATAGAACTAAGACTAATAGTTAGGAAACTATTCCATATTTGTGGACGAAATTTATATAAGAAATAAGTACCGATTAGATGAAAACATTTCAATAAACAAACATTTTATTACAAATATTGGTTAAATAATATTAAAATAGAACCAAAATCGGAAAATCTACAAATAAAAAAAAACACTTTAGTTGTAGTAGTCGGTACTACCTTTAATTAAAAACTATTTTGTAAAATGTGGAAGCCAATCGTAGAAGGAATGAGTATCAGATGTGAGGTGCGTTTTTAATTGCTGCAAATGCAACCATTTCGAACGTTTTATCTTTAGTCTCTCTTGAAATAATCTTTGGAATGAAGCTACTTTAATATTATTCTGTTTTGGTCTCTGTGGTAATTCTTTGTAGTCATCATCAACATTAATTTTATAAAATAGTTTTCCTTCCGGGGTATACTTTATGGCCCTAAGATCGGTAACCGTTGGATCATCAACGTTTCGTCCTGGCCTAATTGAATTATAGATAAATGAATATTTATCATCGAAGTTTAGACATTGATCATGTGTTAAGTAACAAACATCAAAAGGTTTAGGCTTTGCTCGAGCTTCGTAAATTAGAAAGATGTACTCACTTGGGACTTGTATTCTCCGGTGTTTTAACTTTTTTACAATTAAAGCATGGACAGAGTCACACTCTATTTGAGTGTGACACTTTTTCAAATATTTTTGCTCAATAATAATATTATGCTCAATTGAGAAATGCAATAATGCATTTGACAGCACACCATTACGATTCTAATAGCAACAGCCATCAGAAAATAAAATAATAGGTTTTTTATCGGACAAACAATTCTCTCTTAAATGTTTTATTATACAAGTGGTAAAAATAGATGCACTCAAGTCACCCTCAGTTTCATTCCATAGATAATTTACACAACCATGGGACCTAGGTTATAAATGGTAAAATTATGAATTTGTAGTTTTGTTTTATAATAAAAAGCACTCACGTTTAGAAACGGACATAGTTTTACCGCTTGTGTGTCCATGGTGAATGTATAGACCTGATTTCGGACAGCCTCTTCCTTATTTTTGTTCTTTTCAACCCTTGCTCTGTTTGTTTTTTTCAAAATGTTTCTTGTAATTATCTTCAAAGATTTGTTTGATTTTATAGCCATAACACACATCGCATTCGTCTTTCCTTGGGCGAAAAATCGATAGCTTTATTTCTTCAAAAACACGACAAAAACGGAAAAGTGTATACGGTTCGATATCGTTCTCCAAATAATTATCTTTGTATAATTTATACAGTTGAGGTTTTGTTTGAAATGTTTGCTCCAAGTAGACTTTACAACTTTTTTTTCTACAATAATGGGATGATTGCTTCGGCAATTCATTAAAAAAAATTTCCAGTTGATTTTTTCTTTTATCGTTGTCATGATTTGCTCCATTATTATTTGCCACTTTCGATATTTTTTCTACTATTCCGAGCTACTCGTTTTTAGCCAGCCATGCATCATTTTTTCTTTGAGTCCCAAAGTGCCCAAAATCATTCGTTTGTAGACTTTTAGTTTTTCGTTATTTACTTTTAATTGGTAAATGTATGATGCCGGATCTTCTCGATGGACCAGCAGTATAACTACGTTTTTTTGAAGTATAATCTACTAGAGAGCAGACATACACTTTTTTCTCTTCCCACGATAAACTCTAAAATTTTGAAAAAAGTTTCTCTGAGTCTTCCATAGATACAGCGCTACAATATCTTTTGTTTCTTAAACAGTATTCTGAGTCACAGTGTACTGATTTTCTAGTGGGGCGCTGTACGTTATGGCTTACTTTTCCATCTTTTGTACTGTTGTATCCTAAATAGTTCTTACCCTTCATTCTTTTAATTTTATTGCTCTCCCTTTTCCAGTTTTCTGGCTGTGCTATTTTTGATCTATTTGAGTGGACTGTCTCTTCTGTATTATTTTCATCTCGATTTTCGTGTGTTAATCCTCGATCATTTTGTAATTTTGGTTCTGGGGCGTCAATGCTTTCTTCAGCATCGGTTTCATCCTCACTGTTTTGCTCAGATAATGCCATGTTATACTCTGGATCATCACAGTCTGATAACTCTGGAGAATCTATTTCACCAGGAGATAGGCATTCTTTATTAGTATTTAAATGTTCTTTATCTGTAGTGTTAAATAAAATGAGATCATTTATGTTAACATCAGCATTAACTCTATTTTCAAAACGTTGTAGATCTGTATTGATGTGTGCTGTTATATCGTTAAGTGGTGAAGATACTTATCGCTGAGAACTTTATCTACATTGGAACAAATTGGTTCAGGATTTATACTGGTAACATCTAAAGGCACACACTGTTGGTTGGGAATCAAATGAAATTGTTTATTTTTAAAAATAAGACCTGCATCTACTATAGTGTTTATATCACATTCAATAGGAGTTATATTTTCCTGATTTACAAGAACTTCTAATATTTGATGAGACATGGGGTCTTCAGAAGAAGATTGTACATTTTCTTCTGGTTTTTGTTCTGTTGCCAATTTAACAAGATACAGGCTTCTCGCTGACATTTGTCTAGAAACAACAAACACGATTGCAATTACGCGGTTTTTTGTATCTGAGCAAAATAAAATATTAATCCAAAACACCAGATTTGCAACGTTAAACTATATAAAAATCGTAAATTTAATGTAAAGGTATCGTTTTAATGGACTATATACCGGGTGTTGCATTGCCAGACGGGAAATAGGAAGTCCCACGTAAATTTTAAGGTGGTAATTTATTTGTCCCATTATGCTTTTAAACAAAAAATTGTTAAGATTTTTTGTAGACTGATATGTTCTACCCGGCGTCGGCAATGCAACAACTGGTTTAACACGGATCTAATTTAAAAAAAAGACTTTTGAAAAACAATACGAAAAATTTTAGAGCAAATGTAATAAGACGTATGGCAAAGAATAATACTACAAAGTTTTAATGCAATTGGACGTATCAACAAAATAAAGTAAATAACTTACCTATAGATTATTTTATGACAAATCTAGGTTAATTTCATTGCCAATACACCTCTTTATTATTATGATAAACTTTGTATATGCAAACTAACTAAAATAACGAATTAGAATAAATTTTACTTTGGCGGCAAAGTACAACGTGTAATCCGTATAAGAAAACTGTGGTTTACGCGTTATTGCCTCTAAAAATATTTTTGATGCGATACGGCTTATTACTACGCAACGAAATTCTCGATTTTGATTAGTCGGACGGTTGCGCGGTATTGCAAGTGCATGTCAAATGGTTTTGTTTACCTAGTAACGTTGAAAGCGGGATTTTATAAAAAATGTGGGTTACGTCCTATTGCAAATAAGCCGTCGATATCATAAAATATCAGACTGTGCAGTTTTTATCCATGTTATTGTATGGGTTTTTGGTCTTTATTATTTTTTAGGGTATTATGCTAAAAAATTTTGACCACTGTATGTTAAAAATCAGCTATTATTTCGAAATTGAAAAATGTAGGGTAGCCAAATTTTAACAGTGACATGCGTCAAAAAATGTACTTTTATTTAAAATATTTCATACTTTTCAAAATGTAGCGCCAAAAGGTTAAAACTTGAAATATATGTCAATATTAAAATTACTGAAAAACAATAGATTTTGCGTACGGTAAAGGTCTCCACATTTACATTGATAAATAATGAGAAAAAAATATTTAAATTTTTTAAGAAATACATTTTATTACTTTTTTTGCCTTTTTTGACTACTACCTTAATTTTTATATTTTAAGACTGTATTTAATTAAATTTTATTTTACTATTTTGTGTCTACCAGCACAAAGTTAAATTTTTTCTATTAACCGACTAATCGAAATTATGAGACAGCAAGTTAATTTGATTAGTCGATTTGATGTGCTACACCACAAACTTTAGTATACGATCTTTTAAATATTTGAATATTATAAACTCTATTATTATCAAGATATTTGTCTAGTTATTCTGAAATATTATTAAAATAAAATAGATATCATTTCCCAGTCTGAAATGTGTAATTAAATTAAATGTTTCGCCCGTTTAAACACATGTTAATGTGAAGGTCTTCGGTGGGCGCAGAAATTTATAATGATATTTAATACTAGCTGCATATTAATTAAAAATTATATTTAAAATTTTAGGGTTAAGTTAAAGATACCCCCACAATTTTAAATGTGTATAAAAGTACATCGATTGCTACGAAATGTACAGTGACGGCCATTAAATCTTGATGGGCAAAACATTTGTCAAATTTTGACTTTTTTGCCAATTTTTGTAAATCGCTCTTTTTCACCTTGTTATATTTTTAATTACTATAAATAAAGCAAAAGGTAAAAGAAAATATTAATATTTTATAAAAACTAACAAATTAATACATTAACACTTTAATAAATTCAAACAAACTTAAATATCCTTCCAAACAAATTTAGTATTTTATTGCGGCCAGGCTTTTTTTTTTAAGACAGAGTTTAGCCTTCCAGGCATCGAATCGACTAAAACCCTCCTCGTAACTCATTTCACGCCTCTAAAATTGTATCCTTAAGTTCGTTTACATTTTGCGGCCTTAAGTCATTTTCCCTATTTATTTTTTTAACTAATAAGCCCCAAACATTTTCCATAACATTTAAATCCGGACTACGGGCGGGCCACGGTAAAACCCTGATACGCTGCTCTTCCATTCATCGACTTGCCGGGCCGTATGAACGGAACACTTATCTTGCTAAAAGATACAATTTCTGTCCGGAAATCGATCCAGTACAGAAGGAAGCATGATATTTTGTAGTAGATCTATATATACCTCCATTGAACCTTCCTTCGATAAAATAATATACACCAAGTCCTTGTGCATTCAGCCACCCCCTAACATTTACCGAAAATCGCCCACTACTTCTGTCTTTTTGGGTATATTTTTCATCAAATCGTGTTCCTAGAGGCCTGTATACCTTAAGTATCCCATTGTAGCACGACTGAAACACTTTTTTATCGGTAAATTATATTTTTTCAAAAAATCGGAGGTTCTAAGTAAAATTGTAGAGCAAATCCAATGGTTTTAAGGCTGCCAGGTGGCGGCGCAATTCGGATATTTGCCTTATTCTTCACCGTGGCCTTCTAACTGATGCTGGGAAATTGCTTTCCGTCTTTGCTGTAACTACCGATTTAAATGGTAGGTTTCTCAAAAGATTAACTAAATTATTGTCTTGTTCTTGATTCGATAGTTTGAGGCGACCACTTTCAGTTCTTCTTTCAAAGGAATGTGTTTCCTGCCATTTTTTTTAACAAAATGAATAACACTCTTTGGGATGTTAAGCTCTTCCTCCACATCCCTTTCTGGCCAACCTCTCTACTCAATATAATGAATAATTTATACTTTTCCAAAGTTAAGTTTGGCATTTAAAAAACATATTTTTAGACACTGACAACGGACAGCCTACTTTACGAAAGGGAAAAAGAATTTCCCAAGATTTAATGGCCGTTACTGTACGCTTAAAATTGGCTTTCTCTTCTAACTCCGGAAATTATAGCCTGTACCAAAACTTTTTAGATATCCAGTATAAATATTTAGTCTTAGATAATATATTTGTCCGTAGATAATAAAAATAATTATACATTATTTTTTTTAGAATCTAAAAGATATATTAAGCAATATTGAGAAGTCATACACGATTAAGGAGTAAGGTGCCCAATACTTTTATGTTGTGTTGTTCTATCAATCGGTGGAGTCATTTTAAGATTTACAAGTTGAAAATAAATTACTTTTTTAAAAATAAGACTTTAAATTATTTTTAACGATATAAGTTTCATGACAGAAAGCTGAGTTTACTGGTTTCTAGATCTAAGAAAACGGTATGTAATTACTTATTGTTCAGTGAACCAGTGTTGCAGCCAGACGAGAGAAGCCAGTCTCTTCTCTCGTCTCCTGGACTCGAGAGAAAATAACTCTCTCGTCTCGGCGAGTATGCCCTTCTCTTGCTCGGCAGACCATACATTTTCTTCTCGTCTTGTTTCTCCCGTGATAAAAATATGTGAAGTACTTTATTAACGGATAAAATTATTTTCCGGATTTCCTATAAAAACAATTGTTATGAAATTATCCGGACAATAAAGTTACCCGTTAATGAAAGTATGGTACATTCCACAATAATTCGATAAGTTCTCGACCGCAATAAAACTTAAATGACAACCCTCAATGGAAAACCCAGCCATAAATAAATTGCCTAACAAATATTTATTGTGTAGGCACCGCACCTTTTAAAAGGGTACAGGTCCTGATTACCTACTAATATTAATAATTTATGTTAGCTATTTTGTATGCTCGATAACACACACAAAAATACCTTGACAAACTCCAAACGACTGATGAACTAAGATAAAAATACTTTGCTTTATTTTGAACACCTGCAATTTGCCTTTAACCTACATAATATACCAAAAAGTAGGTACAATAATAAATAAAGGGCATTTTAAGTCCGGACCTACATGCGGGTACCCAAAGTTTATTGAATTTTACAACTAACAGTAGCAGGTAAAACGAAAAATCAACTATATCTTCAACTTCTACAGGGTGCCACAGATTCGAGTGCATGCATGGGGATCTCGGAAACCGTAAGAGATACGAAGTCGGTTAAATTATGGCAAAGTTGCGCATTTAGGTGCCTAACAACCTGCCGATTAGAAAGTTGTAAAATTCCAAGTACTTCCGGAGATATCCGGAAAAAAAACGAAATTTGCCGATTTCGTTTTTATTTTTTTCTGACGTTACTTAAAGAGATATGAAAAAACAAAAGACATGACCACTTTTTAAGCTCTACAAAACAGTGTTGAGAGATTTTCCGTACGACGTTTCTTTTTCGTTAAACCGTCATCAACATTATTTTTTTAAATACGGACCTGGGTTTTTATTTAATTTTTTTAAACCCCTTATTATCCCAATTACAAAAATGTATAACACTTAATATTTATTAACAAATGTGGAACGCCCCTATACGAAATGATGTGCGTTCCTTGTCTAACTCATTGTCTCTTATGGAAAATATGTTTATTTAACAGAAAAATATTAAGTGTTATACATTATTGTAATTGGGATTATAACTGCTCCAAAAAAATGCAATAAACAATTGAGTGCCGTATTTATAAAAATAAAGTTGATGATGGTTTAACAAAAACGAAATGTCGTACGGAAAATCTCTCAACGCTGTTTTGTATCATATCTCGTATATGTTTTCATATCTCTTTAAACAACGTCAGAAAGAAATAAAAACAAAATCGGCAAATTTCGGTTTTTCAGGATATCTAAGGAAGTACTCGGAATTTTACAACTTTCTAATTGGCATGTTGTTAGGCACCTAAATGCGCAACTTTGCCATAATTTAACCGACTTTGTATCTCTTACGGTTTCCGAGATCCCCATGCACTGCACTCGAATCTGTGGCACCCTGTATACGTACTCTTCAAATTTTATTTCAATCTCTAAAAACAAAATAGTATAGGAGTTGGTCAACAATAAAAAATGCATGTATAACTACGCAAATACACATTTAATTTTTATTGTATATCCCATGGAGTGGTTATCTGAGGGTTACGCGAAGAAGTGCCCTGGGGCCCAGAAGCTCATGGGAACCCCTCGTATCCCCAAGGGACCTTTGAAAATAAATATTCTAATCAAATAAAGAATTTTCGACTTTTCAGCGCATCGTCAGCGCCAGCGAATGGCTCGAACTGAACTTACAGCACGGCTTTAAGCATGGCAACATAGTTAAAAAAATTAAATTTGTGAGAATTGCCCCTAAATGAATAATCCTGTATTCTAAATCCTGATAATAAGTTTACATATCTTTTTTAAACAGCCCCTACGAAATAGAAAGTAGAAGATACGTTGGTATAAAACCATTAAAGCATCTAAAAAATAATAAGGAAATGATTGGGTTTCAAAATAGAACATTATAGTTTGTAAAAAAATTACCACAAAAGTATGACAAAGTTGCCACCTTTCTCGGTTTGCCCAGAAATCTTTCTGTTTTAGCACTTGCTTTCCCCTTTTCCAATTGAATAATTTTTCGGTAATATACTACTAAACGTATCAAATTTTAAATAAATAATAAAAAATTTGATCTACAAGCCGTATTCAAAACAAAACAATAATAAGCTGATATTTCAAATGTATGGCTATTTAAAAATAAAACTATTAGGTACTGTAAAATATTTAAATGAAAAAAAAACTGATAAAAGACACATTACTGTTACGATACTCATAAATAATAATATCAAATGTCAATAACAACACCCTTGGAGAAGAAAAGTTTCTAGTTATATTCCAGTATTTTATAGACGTAACAAAAAGAATGATCCGGGGAAGCATGCTTCTTTCTAGATTTGTGTGAAACTTGCAAGTTAGGTATTGTATAAAGGCTGCAGTAAACCACAGTTAGTTGGTTATATTATACAACTGATCGAGTTAAAGTCAGAAAGTAAAGTGTTTATTGCAGAATTCAATAAGTAAAATGTTGCGTTATAAAACAGTAAAAGCTTACAACACGCCTAAACTTACTAAAATCAGTGACAACTCATGGTAACTACGAAATTGTTACTGTCGACTGCGTATTGCTACAAGTTAAGAAACATATTTTTTTTCCGAAATATAAACATTGGCAAAATTTGGTGTATAATTATTTAGGCATCCAGTATATTTAATCTTAAAGTTAAAGGAGCCCAAAAAATGTGACATTGCAGTGATAAAAGTCTTTCGAAGTCTTTTACCTCTCGTTGAAAAGAAGAAACTTTCGTCTCTCGTCTTCTCTTGTTTTTCTCGAGGTCATTCGACCAGGATTTTTACAAAAAATTATGAGCTTATATAACAATCAACAAATTTTTTATTTAGAATTGACACTAGTTTAAAGTATGTATACTTAAAGATTAGATCATAAATGTATCCAACAAGACTGGTAGGTATATATTTACTTATTTATTCTTGAATAAATTTTTTATCTAACTTTTATAGAGTGCTTTTGTTTTAAAACGAACCACCCTAAATGTGTTAAAAAAAACGAAATAATTGCTTCCTCACCTCCAGCTAACCTCACTTTGGTATTTTAAATAGCAACCCCCATAGTGTGACAAACCATTGCAAGCGGCATAAAATTTACTTTCCAAGTGTATCAAGTTAGAAGAAAAATATGTGTTAATAATAAACAGTTTATCGAGTTCCAATAATTTATTTTATCAAATACTCAAAATGTGCGCCATTATTGGCGAGACAAATAAAGATTGTTATGAAATTCCCCGCAGACTAATATCTGTGCATTCATTTCACTGATTTTTTGTGGTACCTAAAACAACAAAACACGGTAATAACGGTAATGCAGTTTTAAAGATGTTTAAAAACTAGTTAATTATTTTTATTAGGAATATCATTTTAATATAATTTTAACATCATTAGTTTAAAATTAGGAATTATAAGTTTAAAATGGTGTATACTCCAAAGCAACAACAAAATAATTTTCCTTTAGGGGGTTAAGATCGATGCGCGCGTAAAACCGCCTCTTGGAGAAACACATCTAGCAACATGAAAGCTATTTTACCATAGCCATTGGAGCTGGTAGAATACCATTCCTTTCTTATTTTTTATAAAATATATAATCCTATTTTTTATAAAATATATAAAAATATATTTTAATCCCGTTAAATCCCATATAATTTTGGCAACAACGCTGCAGTGTGAATAAAATTTATTTTTATCAATCTAAAAATAACTAAGCAAACTTGTGATGGCGTTGCGCATCCAATAAAGGCTCAAGATTTCGCGCGCCAAAAAACAAGAGCATACCATAAAAGAAAGAAGAAGGGGTCGGATTGCGAGGTCCCTGCGTCGGGGGACCGGGGACTGTAAGTACAGTCTCTGTGCGGTTCGAATAGCAACTCGCAGCTGGAAAAGTTTTTTTTTTTTGATATAAACACGTAAAATTCTATTACATTTTGGACATATTACCAAAATGTTCTCTTAAGTTTTTGATAAAAAATAGTAGATTTTCTAAGGTAGCATATATTACTTTCTTTGTGTTTTAGACCAAGAAATTTGGCTAGCACATATCTTTCTTCAAACTGTTCATATCATAGGTTTTTGTACAAAAGTGTACATTTTTATAAGCTAGTAAGACTATTTTAAAAATTTATCTGTGTCAATTGTAACGTGACGTATTTTACGTAAAGTTTAAAGGTAACCAGGAAAAAAAGTGTGTTAGGAAGGTAACTTGAAAAGCTGCGGAAGTGGAAGTTGCAGTTTTAGCGTGATGTTTCCGATAGTGTTTATGTTGGAATAGGGTATTATGTTAATTAGAAGCAGTCAAGATAACATTTAAACTTTTTGATAATTGTTCTCTAACCGTCTTATAAGAGAGTACTCGATCTTTGACGTAAATTTGCGATAGTTAAAAGCAATTTTTACTTGAGAAAGTAATAAAGTAAATTGGTGACTCTACAATTAAATTTTTCATTATATAATTTTTCAATAAATTAAACCAACTATCACAAGAGTGACTAGTAATACGGGGTATTCCAAAAACTGTAAATAATTTTGAATTTTTATTTGGAAAAATCTGATATCTCTTCTGTTATAGAACAATTTGTATCTGTGCTGTAACGTCGTCGTATTTTTACGCCTTATGGACTTCCCAGTCGGAAAGGCAATTCAGATTTTTAAGTGAAATTTAAATATTTTTTTACTAAATTTAAGTGAATTTTTGCGTCAAATTTAAGGTCAAATTTTGTCACTTTTCCTTTTACATTATTTGTAAATTTAAGCCCCTTTGATACGAATGTAAGCATCTGGTAATGTTAGTAGATAGTAAGTTTATATTTAAGATTTCTAAGACCTGACAAATTGATTCGAAGGCTATTAGTGCCTATATAAAAGTAATTTCGATCTTTCACTTTTTTTTTTATATTTTATTAAAGTAAAGTTCATTTTTCCAAAATGTGTCAAGGTCAAAAATATTATTTTATTTTAGATTTTTTAAACTGGCGAAGTCTGCCAACTTAATTATTTGTATATATTTGTAAATTTTTAACTTGATTTGCTGATACGCCCCATTGGCGTATTACACCATATTTTGCGTATTCTTTAGTTGTTTATTGTTTTAAATAAAAACTTGTGTACAGTGACTTTACTCTTTGTGTCATAAATAACAATAGTCTTTTTACAGGGCGTCCATAAAAACCTTAATTTGCACCTATGTATTTAGTTCATCTTTAGCCGACAGCAGAGTTTGTCGGCAACTACTTATAGTGCGGAAGCGCAATGATAACCGTTTCTTCTCTAATAAGAGGCACCAAGATAAAAACGTAGAGCGTATGTGATGCAATTTGTGCGTAAGTTAAAAAAAACTGGATCTATATGCAAGAAAACTACAATGGAAAGGGTTGTGAACGAAGCCAGAGTGAGTTACTAGGACAGTTCGCAATAGATTGTCTATTTCGAAAATCTCTAAGCTAAGCAATATTTTTACCGGTTTCAGGCACAAAGTTTTAAAAAAGAATAAGTTTTTTTCCCCACAAAATTCAAATTGTACATGAATTCAGCGAAGACGATTACGCGAATCAATGTACCATATCTCATTAATTTATTGATATTTTTTCAAAAAATGGTTTGTTATTAACATTTTTTTTATAATGAGACCTTAGCAAGTGTTCAATGATCCCATAAAATTTCCTTCGCCATCTTTCTTGCATTTGATAAAAAATTCTCTAGAAAATTTGTCCAAAAACACCACGGTACATATTTATTTACTTATTTCTTGTTGGAATAGTTTTTTTTACCTAGTCTTTAATTATACATACTTTATACTAATTTTAAATCTAATTATAAATCTTATTTTTATAAGCTTATAATTTGTTTCTCGTTATGCGTCAAAATCCTGATCGGAGGATCTCGAGAAAAACGAAAAGAGGCGAGAATCGAGAATCTCTTCGAAAAACGAGAGACCTCGAGATACTATCGGCGGCATCACTATTCACGAGTATTCGTTTAGAAAGCTCAAGCGTACTTTATAAAACATTTCGCAGGTCAAGTTTATGGCAACTTCTTGTTCTGTTTTTATGTGTAATGTCTAAAAATATTGTACGCTAATTTCCACACATTAGGTGTAATTAGCTGTCCCTCTAAAGTAAAGACAACTTTGAGTAAAAAACAAACCAATCATTGTTATTTTTACAAAACAAAAAAATATTATTTAAAAAAAAATACGTAAAAGAGACGACGATAGCTGTAATAAAAAGTAAAAATTAACTTGAAAAGGCAATATTACGATTCTTGCATAACATTTATGTTAAATCAAACAAAATCTCCTTCTTTACCTATTTAGAAACCACCTGCTAAATATTTTTTCCTGAAAAAAAAAAAGTTGTGTCGTAATTAACCTTTAAAGTTCATCTCTGGCCCTTTAGTTCTGACCAAAACGACTTTTGATTGGAGCCGGTAGTGACGACACGAAGCAGACACATGTGCTTAGCGTTTCGTAAATTCTGGTAGAGATTTTTTTTAGTGGATTTTTAATGGATTTTAAGCTTTTAATTATGATCCGATAATAAATACAGAATACAGGCTTATGCAACTAGAGCCTAGTGTAGCAAACTTGCTCACTTCATGAAGAAATGCAAGTAAAAGTAATATGTGGGATCATATTGGAGAGTTTTGGCATACGGTAAGCTTAAAAAGGGATAACAGTAAAAAATTGAAATATCAAATAATCCCTAATTTTGCAAACCAACTGTTATGTTTGCTTGTTGCGAACGGAAAATTCAAAAGAATATTTCTGCTTTTAATTGCATTAAAACTGACGGTATTGTCCGGGAGGCCACCGCAAAAAAGCAAGCCATTAAGAGATACGCATAAAACATTTTTTTTATATTACTATGAATTATAGTCAATTCAAAGCCGCACTGCTGCCTCAGCTCAGCGGGTTCAAATTGCATTTTTTATACCTTAAAAAAAATCGTGAAAAATCGGTTTTTTAATATTACTTCGAAAACTATTGATTTTAGGAAAAAAGGTATATAATCAAAATTAATAGTCTAATAAAACTACGACATTTTTTTAATTTTTTTTGTAGCCCTTTTAGTTAATGAGATATTATCGATTTAAATATAAAATAAAAACGCAAATATCTTAAAAACTAAAAGAGTTACGAAAAAATGTATAATACAAAAAATATGCTTTTTAATAAGCTCTATAAAAAAGTTTATATAAACATTTTTAATAAAATTACGCCAATAACAATATTTTTTGTATAAGTAAATATACCAGATCCGATCTATTAAAAAATGTATTCAAAATGTTCTATTTATTGAATGAAACAAACTAATACACATGTGCCTCCAGGCAATGGAGAATAACCTTGTGGCATGGATATTTTTTTTTCTGTCCAATAACTGTACCCATTCCGATCCACTTAAAACTTTAACTAAAATAAAAAATAAACTTTGTTTTATTGAAAAATAAAAAATAAATAAGTGCTTTCTCTATCTGGGTGTTATAAACCTGGCAGGACGCTTAACATTTCGCGATCTTCTATGCTACTATGTATACATTTACCTTATTGTTTAAATATTGTTATTATCGATTTAAATAATAATATTAATAATTTATTGAGATAGTTACTCGTTCAGAATGATCTTAAGAAAATTTTAATCATATTTTAAAACATTTTTTTTTCAGTTAAATTAATGTTTATACTTTAATTTGGTTATATTTTAAAGTAGCAAATAAATAGGTAATTCAATAATTTAAATAGTAGGTAGTTTAATAAGAGAAATGCTTTAAAAGTTTAATGCTAAAGAAATAATAAAAAAAAAATTGATGTTAAAAATATTATGATTATTTTATTATATTATTTTCTCAAGATCATTCTGAAGGAGTTACTGTCTTTATAAATAATTAATATTATCATCTAAATTGATAATAAAAATATTTAAATGATGAGCTATATACATAGTAGCATAGAAGATTAAGAAATGTTAAGCGTCCTGTAGGTATGTAATACCCAGATAGAGGAGGCTTATTATTTTTTTCAATAAAACAAAGTTTTAATATTATTTTAGTTAAAGTTTCAGGTAGATACGAATGGGTACAGTTTTTGGACCAAAAAAAATTAAATAAAATATCCGGACCACCAGGTTATCCCCCATTGCCTCGAGGCACATGTGTATTAGTTTGTTTTATTCAATAAATAAAACATTCTAATTAATTTTTAAATAGATTGGAGCTGGTATACTTACTTCTACCACAAAAATATTGTTATTAGCGAAATTTTTAATAGCCTAAATCAATTTTTTGCTTATATCTCCTTTATTACTTATTTTATTAAAAACGTGTAAATAACTTTTTTTATAGAGCCTATGAAAAGGGAAAATTTTGTTGCATACATTTTTTCGTATTTTTTTAGTTTTTAAGATTTTTGCGGCTTTATTTTAAATTTAAATCGTTAATATCTCAAAAATTAAAAGGGCTACAAAAAAAATTATAAAAAAATGACGTAGTTTTATTGGACCATTAATTTTGATTATTTACCTTTTTTTCCTAAAATCAATTGTTTTCTAGCTATAAAAAAAAAAGATTTTTTACGAAATTTTTTAAGGTAAAAAAATGTAATTTGAACCCGCTGAGCTAAGGCAGTAGTTTGGCTTTGAATTGACTATAGTTCATTGTAATATAAAAAAAAATGTTTCATGCAAATCTCTTATTGGATTTCTTTTTTGCGGTGGCCTCCCGGACTAGTAATAATTTTTTTTGTTAAACATGTCCTTTTATTATTATTTGCCAAAGAAGGTTTAAAGAAAATTAGGAATTGCATCAAATTTAATCCAAATTTACATATGTTAAAATTAGAATTTAAAAAGTAGATTTTAATTCGATGTTAAATGCATAAAAACTAATCTATATATAATAAAAGAAAATATAAAAATCTACATTTTTTGTGAGCTTGTGTATTGAAAAAACTCTCAAATAAAACTATCCGATTCCGGGCCATTCTAGTTTGGCCTAGGCCAAATTCAAATTAAAGATTATGTTTTACAATAAATGTTGTTCTGGTTAGTTTTGGTCCGGTTCTACATTTAGCATTAAATATTTATTGAAAAAAAAGATATTATTCGGAAATGGCTTAGGGCAAACTAAAATAGCCCGAAATCGGATATTTTCTGTAACATATATAATTCAGTTAAGAAAGCTTCAATACATTTTATTTTTAAAAATTCAACACATTTCCATTTCCATGGTGAAATAGACTCCTGGCACCTATTTTTCATGCATTGTGACATCATGCGGCACTTTAATACCCATATACCGGGTGACACAGCGGACATGTAACAGCCCATAACTTTTTTATAAATTTGAATTAATTTTTGAAATTTGGGTGATGCACTTGTTATAAGAACACGCTTTTAATGACTAAATAAAACATTTTTTTCAATTTTGGTTTAACCGGAAGTAAGTACAAATATTTTTACACCCTATTCTTCACATCTCAACGCCTTTTATACGCTAATAATTTGTAATTGTCACATCATGGCCTACTAAAATTTTGGAAAAAAAATCAATTTTGGCAGCCATTTTGAAATAAAATGACAAGTGTGACACATGATTAAACAGAGAATTTTCAGGCGGATCAAGTAAGCTAAAAATATATACAAGGTGTTATTTAAAATTTAAAATTTAGGGTTACTTCCGGTTAAACCGAAATTGAGAAAAATGGTTTTATTTAGTTATTAAAAGAGTGTTCTTACAACAGGTGCATTACCAAAATTTCAAAAAGTAATTCCAATAAATAAAAAAGGTATGGGCTGTTACATGTCCGCTGTGTCACCCGGTATTGTTTTGACGTGGGCGTTTTATATTTGAATTTGAAAAGCTCGTAACTCTGTCATAAAATTTCAAAAATAATTAGCAAAAGGTTATAAAGCCTAATTTTTAGGCAATAAAAAAATATTAGCAAGATGCTTATTGTCTACTAATCATAGAGCCTTCACAGATCTGTGTAAACCTTGTTTTAGCGCTGAAAACAACACGCGATCATCTTATTGAAACTGAGATATTTATTTAAATCAAGCAATGATAATTCATTTACTGTTAACCCAATTATGACAACAGCTTAATGAGTAAAAAATGTGTTGTAAAAATAATCTGTGCTGATCTGCAAGTTAAATTAAGCCTAAATTATTGTTTAGGTCAGTCACTAAGTCAGTATAATTTCTTGTTCAGTGTTTAGAAGTAGTAACTGAAAAATACATTTATTAGTTTATTTTAGACCCTGGAGAGCTTTTATTACATCTGCCTGCATCTTCTTATCTTACTGAATAAATTAAATATCGCGATGTACTTTATGTTTCACACAAAACCAAAAGAATAATTTATTGATGTGTAGCGTTTAAATATGTGTTAAAGTAAAGTTTTAGTGAAATATGTTGTTATTTTATAGAAGGTTAGTATTTATTTATTCCGGGCCAAATTTGATATCAATATTAACTGACTTATTATGCTATACTTTTTTTAATATAAAATCTAACCTGTAATTTTACCATAATAATAATAAAAATAAAATGTGTATAAATTTTATTTAACTACATTTGCTTTTAAGTTCAAAACAGCAATAGTCACAAGAATTTTTGGAAATTTATTTATTTTTGTTAGCAAGACCAATTTTTGATCAAAATTACTTGATTTGTTTATGTATTTATTTATTTATTTATATAAAAATGGCCATAATAATAAAATTTTCATCTGAGTTAATTCTAGTGACTTTAGCTTTATTAAAAAAAAATGTCTTGAAATGAAACAAGGTGTTTATATTTTAGGCCTTTTTTTAACAAACAAGTAGTTCTAGTTTACTTTTCTTTTTAACATCGTTTGTTTTTGAATAGTAGTTAAATGTTTGTGTTTTTAAATATTTTTTATTTGTTAAATGTTTAAAATATTAATATCGTAAGAACGCTTGAATAAGCTCTAACAAGGCAAAACAGTTATAGAGTAATAATATTTAAAACATTTAAAAACTAGTTGATTTTAAAATAGAAAATATTTTTAAATGATCCACAAAAAACAGACCTGTATATTCATTGGATTATTGTGTATTTATTTTTAAAGTTTGGGAAAAATTAAAAATTACAATTTTCATTGCATTTTATTTTTACCATTTTAAATCTAAGAAGATATGTGTTTTGTATATCCGAATATTAAGAAAATATTTACTAAAAAATTTTAATTTTGTCTGCAGTTGCGGCTCGTGAGGAAGAGCTCTGTGGAGCAGCCCACCCAGGAAAAAATTTATGTTTACATTCCATTTTTATATTAAGTATAAATAAATTAAATAAATATATACTTATACATACGTTTATTTACTTATTAAAAAACATAGATGTAAAGTGAAAATATTTAAAACATATTAAAACTGCACGAAATCTCTATGTTCTTATCAGGCAACCCTCATACTAAAGCCTGGAATTTGCAACATATATTGGGGTTGCCGTGACGATGCCGCGGGCTTGCTTTGGGACTCTTTTTTTTAATGATTACGACAGAAAATGAGGTGTTTTTTAACCTTAAAATTATACAAAAGTTTTTTTTAGGAAACACAAACCACCAAATAAAAATTAAATGCTCTTGCAATGAGCTCTATTAAAAAGTTAAGATAAGTGACATTTTGAACTTTAAAAAAGTGATTGAAAAGTTTATTGCTGACAAAACTGACTATGGACTATCATTTCAAAAAATGTAGTTGGTCTGTATTTGCTTATACTACATTCTCAAGTATAATATGTTTTTGCCTAAAATAAAAAAATGGGACATTACCTATCTAAATAGTGTGTTACGTGTTATTTTTTGCTTTTGTATGTTAAGCGATTCCTGTTAAACAAACCACGAGCCGTCACTGTTTGTCTGTTTAATTTTAACTTTAGGCCATGTATTTTTATACAATTATGGCAGCTTTAAAATGTTATTTATTTTTAACCACAGAATAAAAAACAACTAGTTAAATTTAGTATAACTTAGTAAAAAAGGTTTTTGAACTACGCCATTGTAACTCAAATCCTAAATATAAAAAATTCCAAAATAGAAAAAAAAATTTTATGATTTTTTCAAACCATTTTTATTAAAAAAAACATTCAAAATTTAAACAAAGACGACGTATTTTTTTGTATTATAGGATTATTTCAACTAAAATAGACATTACAATAGTTTAAGATTTCTATATTTGTAGCACTAACTACAAAAACTAACTACAAAAATACCATTTAAATTGCACAAAAACTTAGAAAAGGCTGATAACTTTTATAATCAATGATAAATTAAACCTAAACGTTTTTTTGTCAAATTAAAACAAGTTACTAAAATAATAATTTGCTTTAATATGTGCTTTAAACTTTTAAAATGAAAAATAGTTTTACATCATTGTAATTTTTATTGTTTTAAATCCTGCTACATTTAATATTTATAGTCTTCGTATAACTTATATAATTACATATACAGGGTGATTCAAATTCCCCCCAATTTTTTTAAAAGGGATTTAGCCCCAAAAAGTTGGATTTAGTGAGTTAAATAAAGAGCACCCCTTTTTAAAGGCCTTCCAGTTTTTTAATAAAAAAAAACTTTTAAAAAGATAGCTGTCAAAAAAAAAAAAAAATGACAGAAAAAAAACCTTTTCAATGAGACACAGTAAAAGGCACAACCCGGCATTGAAGTGATTGGTCGAGATTTATCGAGTCCTGATTGGCCCAGCCAAGTTCAAGTTTTTGGGGGGTTATTTGACTTTTTTTGGGTTTTGCTATGTTATGTTTTCTTTTTTTTCAACAAACCAGAACTTAGACAGAAAAAGGGCCTTAGAAACAAACGAACAAACATATTTTACATATTTTTGTTTTGCTTTTGAAACTTTTGAAAGAGATTATTTTACAAACCTGTTCGTCAGAACATACTTTAAATAGAAAAGTTGTTTTAGCAAGGAATCATGGATTCATCCTTATGGTTCATCCTCTTCAACAAAGTCGTCTGAAGAAAATTCATCAGAAGAGTGTCTTTTTGCAGCAAAAAAATTTAAAAATTTTGGGTTAAGGAATCTCATATCCGATTCCAAAAATAGAGGGGGTTTAATCCCAAAATAAAATTTTATTATTTGTCCATTAGGGGGGAAAAAACTGATTGTAAAAAACATGAGGGATTACGAAAACATCTTGCAGGGGAAACACCAGATGAGTATTAAGTTAATGACTTTTGAATTTTCTAGCAAACAAGAATACATAATGGGGAAAATAGAAAAAAAATTAGACAAATTTTGCAATCACAGATCAATTCAGAAAAAGGAATTTAAGAAGTATTATGATTGTAACAGAAGTAAACAAAAGGTAAAAGAATACGAGGGGGTTTTTTTGGGACCCCCACCTTGAAAGTAAATACCCTCTTCAATAGCTATTTTAAAATATATACTGGTGTATATAAACACCCTTTATATATACTTTTATATAAATATATCTTCAGGATCAACCCAACTATAAAACAAGGACGGAGAAATCTGGGGGGGCAATTAAAATTTTAAAAGGGTGTGTCCCTCAGGCTGATTTCAAATTATACATTGATGGGCAAGTTTCAGAAAATTTTTGGAAAACACACGCGAACATGAACAAAAAATTAAGAAGCAAACATCTCTTGGCTGTCCAACAAGTCAAAAAATTACCAATTTGTCACGAAAATATAACATTCAGAAGAAACGAGATCAGAATGATATGATAGCAAATTCGCACCCAAGGGGGGGGTTTTGGGGGGCCCCAACCCCCCCCAAAATTTTAAAAAATACTGAAGATTGCTAAGACGCCATTTCGCCCTTAAAGATTTAAAATTTTTTTTTTTGCAACCTAGAGCGAGCTGACAACACCGCTTACTTATTAAAATGTACGTTGCAT
>JAHBCN010005517.1:0-54817 GCA_019359885.1 Listronotus oregonensis | reverse complement strand
CTTCTAAAATACTCCCTAAATATACGATATTACCGCCCCTGTTTTGGAGCGACTCGAGTAAAAAGGTGCAGTTTTCAGAATTTTTTCTTTACTTATGTCCCGAAACCTATCTATATACCGAGTTTAAAGTTTCTACTTTTTCAAAAGGTGCTCCGTAATTAGAATATGACAATGAATAAGGGAGCCAGTCAGTTATCACTCAGTAGTAAAATGATCCATTTTCAAAATCCAATATCTTAAAAACCACTTAAAATAACTTTTTTAAATTTTTCACAGGTAATAAGGATATTTATATGAGTTTACATACCAAATCTTATACCTTTTTGTGAAACAATACCGAACTTATGATAAGGGGTAAAATACGCTAAAACCTTTTGTGTAAACTACACAAAGTATGTGTCAGGCCGGAACTTGTCCTGGCGCACTACCGTGTGCCTAGATTCGTTGTCTTTTTTTTCAAATATGTTCTGATAAAGGTATGTACACACCGAAAAAACAAACAAGAACAAACATTCGTTCTTGTTCACCTTGTTTGTATGTGTTTTTTGTTCGCGTTATTTTGTCTACATAGCGCAATCAAATATTTGTTCACTCTCGTTTGACCAGTTGGAAAAGTTATGGATGACGACGAACAAATTTTAATTCTCTTTAGGTATGTACACACCAAAAAAACAAACAAAAACAAACATTCGTTTTTGTTCACTTTCCTTTGTATGTGTTTTTTTGTTTATTGTTTGCTTTTTCTGTCTACATAGCGCAACCAAATGTTTGTTTACTCTTGTTCGATTAGTTGGAATAGTTATTTATGACCATAAAAACAAAAATTCTCTTTGATATACCGACGTCTACTCGAACATGTATGAACAAGAACAAACAAACATTTGTTCGCGTTTTTACTGTCTACACTAAGGAACAACGTTTGTTCGCTGATGTTTGTTCTTGTTTGTTGTTTCGGTGTGTTCATATCTTAATATTACATATTTAATTCTGTAGTAACCACAATCAATCAATCAACCACTGCTTATATTCTTGTAAACATTTTTTATATGCGAAAATAAATAAGTCCCCTTCAGTACATATGAATAACCTAGTCCCTTAATTACTTATTAATGTATAATTTTAGGTGTCTTAAAACGTGAAAAAATAAATATGAAATGTTTTAGCTATTTGGTATAGTTAAAAAAAGCATTTTAATATACTCTCCGTCTTAATTAATTATGAGTCGGAAGCAAGGTACCAACTGTAACGCAGTAATTTTAGAAAATCTCCTAAAGGGGATCAAAGGACAATCAAAGGACCTGTACAATCCTTATAAAAATGGGTTTGGGCCAATTTTTTAGAACTTATTATTTTTATCATTTTCAAAATAATTTAAAATAAAAACCACGTCCACCTCTAAAAGAGTTAATAAAGTTAACCACCAGCATATTGCTATAAAAGGTTTTACATTTTAAAATAAACACATATTTATTTCAGAAAAAGTCACTAGAATGTAAATACAAAAAGTCCTTGCCCTATTTTTAAATGTTTATATTCCGGGTCTTTGATTAAATAAGCTGTTTTTCTGTATGTTAGTACAAAAAGAAAAACATCTATCAATTAGGATTATTCAGTTAAATGTAAATAATGTTACCAACCAGGTAAAATAAACCTTGTTTTAGCCTAATTGAATGAATCGATATTAGAAAGTATACATTTGAGAGAGATACGTAATTAATTAATTACGTTATAAATGAGCCTCAAGAGGACCGTAGTTTGAATATTACCAAATTATTAAAATATAGTCCAATAACCCGAGGCATATTAATTTTATTATTAATTTTGGAAAGTGTAGTAACGCTAATAAATAACTGTAATTTGAAAATAATTTTAAAGCAGCTTCTAATATACGATCTCGCAAAGCAGTTTAAAAAGCAGTGCTGTCGGAGATAAGATCCAGGTGTGTTTGTAGCATTTTACAGACTGCCTTAATGGATTATTTTAGTTTGGCGACGAAAAAAAATAATATATCTTACTTGTATTTCGTACAGGAATTTTTTTTGAACACAAAGTTATAAAGATGCCCAATATGTTTTATAAAATATTTAAACTTAGTAATGTGATTTCCTCCTGAGCCAACTTTTTTACTTTTATTAATAAACAGCATAATTTAAAATTCTTATTCCTAAACATATAAGTGTACAGACGTTTTTTTTTTATGGAATACCCCGTATACTTTTATATCAATAGATAGAGATTTTCACAAGGAATTCGGTGATATAGGGGTTGCTGGGTTTATTTCCTGCGGTTCTGCTGCAATTGTCCAAAAACTGCATGATACTATAAGGATAGTTTCACCTGAGAAAACCTGGCTGCCACAGGTCACACTGCTTATTTGTCAAAGTCAAGACTTTTAAAAATACGTTTATTATTTTTTGGAGTAGTTTTATTATGAGGTTTTCATCAGAAGAACGGCTTCAAATAATATTATATGCTAAACTTGATATGATATATCTATTTCTAAACCAAGCAGCGAAATTACAATAAACGAAAAAAATTAAAATACAATACGAGGTAAAATATGGTGGTAATAAGAACACTTATAACAATAAAATTATAATATTTCTAATAATTTAAATGTTATATATGACCCCCGTAATTTTTAAAACATGATCTATAACCCTTCCTTAGCCTTTCTCAGCTCGCCGATATTACTTGAGGTTCTTGGTTAACACGATTAATTTCATTTACAATTTTTTCTCTCATTTCTTCCGTGTTTGTGTTCCCATTTTGATAAACGACATTCTTCAAGTGACCCCATGGAAAAGTGTCCAAAATTGTAATATCTGGACTATTAGGTGGCCATCAAATAGTGCCATAACGTCCAATTCACTAATTGTATTGGCGATTGAGATACTGCACAACTTGACGACCAGCGCTTCGTCTTGTTGCCAAATTATCTTGCGATACGTTTCGAGTGGCAATTCTTCTAAAATACCCTCAACTCAATATCGTTTTCAAGAAGATTGAGATATCTTCCTCCAGTTAAGAATCCCTCATAGAATATTGGCCCGACAATTCTATTGTTAAGCACACCACACGAGACATGAAGAGAAGACCTCCCTTGGTATTTAATCTCTTAAAATTTCCTGGGATTTTGTCTTGCCCAGCTGTGCGTATTGCGTCGGTTAAACATTCCCGATGTTGTAAACGTAGCTTCATCCATCCAGAGAATCGTTTGAAACAGGGTAGGATCGTTATCTTGTTCATAAATTAAAATTTGGGAAACAAATTGAAAGCGAAGTTCATTTTGTTCACGTGTTAAATCTGCACTGAAAGAACGTGATATGGAAGATACTTAAAATATTTCAGTGTTCTCTGAACCCTCGCATAGGTTACTCTTCTTCTTGCAGGGCCAAACCTCAAGTCTCTAACTGCGTCAGTAATTGACTTCATGGGATACAAAGTAAAATAATTTAGAATAGCTCGATCAAGGTTTCTTTTTCTCATTGTAGTCCTTCTTTTGATATGTAACGATTTTGTTTTTTCAAATAAGACCTTCAGTTTTAAAATCGTTTTTACTGAAATATTTCGGTGAAAATTTGAAACATATCTTCGTTGTGTTTCCCTGGCGTTTTCTCAACATTTATAATAAAGAGTTATAATTTGAAGCCGTTCTTTTAATAAAAACCTTATTATAAAACTACTTTAAAAAGTAATAAACGAATTTTTAAATTTCTTGACTTTGACAAATAAGCCTGTGACCTGTGGCAACCAGGTTTTTTCAGGTGAAACTATCCTTATAGTATCATGCAGTTTTTAGACAATTGCAGCAGAACCGCAGGAAATAAACCCAGCAACCCCTATATCATGGAATTTCTCGTGAAAATCTCTATCTGCTGATATAAAAATATACGGGATATTCCATTTAAAAAATACGTCACTCGTGCTGTGACTCTTTTGTTTTTGTTTCAAATGTTTTTCTAATTAGATTATTGAATTCTACAAAAAATACACTAAATGGCTATATTGGTTTTTAAAAAAGTACAGGAAAGTTTAAAAATAAAGCCCTGTTTACTTTAAAATGAATAACAATGTACAGAATATTCCATTTCTGACATTTTTGCGAGGTATCTCGCATATTTTTAACCATAGAGGGTGACGGTTTTGCAATAGTGTGCTACTTTTTTGTGAAATAAAACATGTCATAAACAGATTTATTATAGCCATTTTAGTTTCTAAGCTACAAATAGATTTTGAAAAAGTTGGATTTTTAAGCACTTTTCGTATATAAGTCATCCTTTTTCGATATCATAAAACTAAAGAAATGACATATAGAATTTTTTACGAAAAATTTGGTGGTGTGTTGTATATTTTTAGTATCTGAATTAAACACTTTCTGAGCTGTCCAAGAGTGTATACTTATATACCGCTATTTCAAAAAACAAGCCTTTTTTTATTGGTAGCCGTAGACCATGACCAATCTATCAGAAACAAAGTTTATTAAATTTAAAACATTAAATTAAAAAAAAAATGTAATGTTAATAAATATTTTTTATACTTTGTTTTTTTCTTGATAATGTGATATTTTTTACACTATGAAAAGAAAAACAAAATTTGTTTAGAGTAAAACAAGTAGCACTTCATTTACAATTACACTTAACTACAATTTAGGTTAAACTACAACCCAAAACAAAAATATTACATTAAAAAAAAACTAAAGGTATTTTAAGACGATTTTCAAATCTAGGTTATTTTCTCGACTATAAAATTGGCACCTGTTTGGTATGTTTTAAGCGGAATTAAAGAGAATTATAGGTCGTCGGTCGGGTCTGAAGCTACGGGGTATACGTAAGGGGAAAGCGGAAACGCCTTCAGGAATGCGAAACCATAGGCGTGCTATAAATATCTTAAATCTTAAAATATCAGATTTTTTAGTAGTAATAAGCAATTAAAACACCGTTATGGAAGAACACTGCAATAAAATATTTATTTCTGAAAAAACTCCCAAATTCACAACAATGCACAACAATAACAACAAAAAAATAACAGTCATCAAGTTTCTTTTACACGTCATCGACCTTACTATGACATAGGAGTCGGCTTGTGACACAATTTTGACGTCACCAGAAGGCGGTTCGTTCTATTCCAGCGCTTGCCTGGTGTTGTGAAGCGTACTTTCTGTGATGTCACAACCCAGCAGAGAATTTTAGCATCGATTACATAGATATGATTACCCTGTTTAAAAATATTTATACAGGGTGCCACAGATTCGAGTGCATGCATGGGGATCTCAGAAACCGTAAGAGGCATGTTGCCTAGCAACATGCCTATGAGAAAGTTGTAAAATTCCGAGTACTTCCGGAGATATCTGGAAAAAACCGAAATTTGCCGATTTCGTTTTTATTTTTTTCTGACGTTATTTAAAGAGATATGGAAAAACAAAAGACACTTTCTTATGGCCACTTTTTAAGCTCTACAAAACAGTGTTAAGAGATTTTTCGTACAACGTTTCGTTTTAGCTAAACCATCATCAACTTTATTTTTTTAAATACGGTGCTCAATTGTTTATTGCATTTTTTTGAAGCAGTTATAATTCCAATTACAATGATGTATAACACTTAATACTTTTTTTGTTAAATAAACATATTTTCCATAAGAGGCAATGAGTTAGACAAGGAACGCATATCATTTCTTATAGGGGCGTTTCATTTTTGTTAATAAATATTAAGTGTTATATTTTTTTTGTAATTGGGATAATAAGGGGTTCAAAAAAATTAAATTAAACCCAGGTCCGTATTTAAAAAAATAAAGTTGATGATGGTTTAACGAAAATGAAACATCTTTACGGAAAATCTCCCAACGCTGTTTTGTAGAGCTTAAGAAGTGGCCATGAGAAAGTGTCTTTTGTTCTTCCATATCTCTTTAAATAACGTAAGGAAAAATTAAAAACGAAATTAGCAAATTTCGGTTTTTTCCGGAAGTACTCGGAATTTTACAACTTTCTAATAGGCATGTTGTTAGGCACCTAAATGCGCACCTTTGCCATAATTTAACCGACCTTGTATCTCTTAGGGTTTCCGAGATCCCCATGCATGCACTCGAATCTGTGGCACCCTGTATAGTTCTTGCATATACTTATATCTCCAATGTAATATATTAGGTTTTTAACCAACATTTTTTTATTTTGGCATTTGCAAAAATAAAACCCATTGGCTTTTAAATGTTTCGAAATGCGTCTTTTTTGTATGAGAAATCCATGACTTGGAGTATTGGCCTTAAGAGTTTCTTTAACGTGAGAACCTTTAAAAATGTGATTAATTTTTTGTTAAGTAATCATTTTAAATAAAATTAAAATGGTGGTCTTTATTCTATATTATCAGTACATTATTAGAACAAAAATGCCTAATTTTAATAAGTACATAATGATAGTGTAGTTTATTTACAAACTAACTTTGTAGAATTTCACTCAACTAAATCTTGTGACCAGTTTCGAACTATATCAGATCTCATCAGACAAGCTAGTCGAAGATGAATATCTATAAAAATCCTAGTATTAGTAAACAAGTCAGTGACACCGTAGGCTAAGAGGAGTATGCTTTCCCCTTGGGTCAGCAGATGGCGTAAACATCTGGTACCCGTTCATATGTTTTAAGTACATAATTATATTTACATACCTGTTTTAACCCTATATAAAACTTGTTAATAGTGCGTAGGGTTGCCATCTCTAAAATTTGGCAACTAGGACAAGACGCGTGAAAACCCAGGATTTTAGAGCCCAGAAACCGGACATGTCAACAGGTTTTTTTAACATAGTCAGTGTAACAAAAAAAAAGTTGAAAATGTCATAAATCACTTTTTTACTTATTCTCAGACCTTAAAATTAAATTTAGTCATCTAACAAAACAGAATCTTATTACAGTTTTTATTCTTAAAATAAAACACAAATTATTGATATACGCTGTTATAAAAACAAAACCTTATTAAAATATTAAACCTAACAAAATAAAATTAAAT
The DNA here is from genome assembly GCA_019359885.1 of Listronotus oregonensis. NCBI lineage: Eukaryota > Metazoa > Arthropoda > Insecta > Coleoptera > Curculionidae > Listronotus > Listronotus oregonensis. The sequence continues at coordinate 47,821 of JAHBCN010005517.1, read as the reverse complement.
TCGAACGCGGCGTGCGGGCGCAGTGCGTGTGTTGCGGGCGGCCCAAGACTTAAATTTTTTTAACCCAGACTACAAATGAGGCCCCGGTCGGACGCACCTCGGATGCCCTCTAAATTAGGACAAATCCGGGGAAACCCGGACGGATGGCGACCCTAAAAGTACGTCCTATAATGCCAAAATCAAAGTCGTCAATTCAATCAACAATAATCGGCCAAGGTTTTCTAATCTGCGACACTGGTTATAATAACAAGTCCTCGGGGGCGTGTCAAAATTCAACATATGATTATACTTTTCGCTCTTCCGGAGTGTCAGTTAAAAAGAGATGCAAGAGCAATATTCATAAGAAGGGAGAAGTTCTTTTGACCTGTTGCCATATTTCTTACTTTAAATAATATTATCATTTAACCGATGCCAAAATTAAATAGATATAATTAATAATATATTAATTAAATAACAAAATATTAACTTAAAATTATTTTAAATAATATTATTTTAAATCTTAAACAAGTTTTATTAAAATAAGGAGTTACAGCAGCTACGGGTAATAATTTATATTAAACCGATGAAATTTAATAAATGAATTTGACAACCTTCATTATATTTTGTCTGCATTCCTAAAATATTTTCCGTAGCTTTAGAACCAGCAGACAAGCTTATACTGGCCTTTCTTGTAGATTTGGAAAAGGTAAATCGATTGCCGATCCAAGTTCTGCGACCAATTGATACCTAGTTATGAAAGTTTTATTTTGCATATAGCTACATAAAAAAGTCTAACCTGAAAGATCAAAAGACAGTGGAGGGTATCTCACAGGTCCGTTAGTACCTATCCATCTTTGTGAACAGTTATCTTCCAGAAAGGCCCTTAAAATCCCAACGTTGTACACCGTCTCGCAGAGTTTATTAATCTAACGGGGTTAGGACATCGTTGAGAGCGGTGATAGCAAAGGTCCAAGACGTGAGGGTGTGAAAATTACGGCTTATGTTGGCAGCACTGTCGGTTAACACTAAAAGTTACTAGCATCATCAGCTGTGGACAGAGTCGTGCCACAAGTGGAAGCTTTTATATGGTTCTGTTTTTGCAGTTGCAAATATTTTTGCACAGAGTTGAATAGTTAATATTTTATTGGTTTTGAGGTTTTTTTTACATAGTTTTTGGTAGTGTTTAGTAATATAGTTTTACTAGTTATTAAATTGTTATAATTAGTCTTTAGAATTTTGTACAATATGAAAAAGTGCAGTATTGAGGTGTGTCCGAACAATGTAAGCTGTAAATATTTAAAAGTAAGTTTTCATACATTTCCAAGAGGTGATATATTGAGACAAAAATGGATGTGTGTGCAATAGACCAAAAGTTGGGTTCACTATAAGAATTCTGTCATTTGCTCGAAGCATTTTAAAAAAGACGATTTTTATATGTAAAAAATCGCAAAGCATGGGATGATTAGATCCTGATCAAAAAGGAAAAATGCGGTTAATGAAAGAAAGTTAGGTGAGGAACATGATATATACCTAAATGCTCCTATTACTAACATTGTGTATGTATTTTTTTATTTTAGCCATCTACCTCTCGATGTAGTTACACAGTGATTAGTAAGTAAATTGAAATTTTTGTGCGATTTGAATTGTAGTAAATGGTTGTTAAGAAACCAGGGGTAGACAAAAAGAGCAATACTTCTGAAAATCCTCTTTAAAATCATTAGATATCAGTAATCCGCTTGATTTAGTTAGGAATATTATGGTTTTGAAATTTTAAGGACTATGTCAAGGACTTAGACTTAAAGAAATTTAAGCATAAGATAAAGCATTTTTTAATTAATCAAGCTTTCTATAATTATCAAAAGTTCTTGAATTATAATTTTTTTGGGCTTTTAAATTATACTATGTTTACATATTCTTGTCTTTGCTGTGTGTTTTATTTGTTATTAAAAAGACTAGATGGTATTTTTGAATTCAATGTACTAAGTATCCATTGACAATCATAAATGTATCTTGATACGTAACGTGTGCTAATAAATTTATTTATTTATTTTGAAAATTGAAAAAATTATGGTAAAATTTCAGAAAGATTTTCTACCCCTCAGGTGTAGCTTTCTATTTTATTTACTTTTTTTGTCAAATTAGCCAGGCCTCGAGTCTATAAAGCGTACTATTAGTAGTCTGTATTGTTTGTAATGAGAAATTTTTAAACCTTTTTTTATAAGATATAAAATTTTATACTCATTAATGAAAAAAACAAATATGCTCTTAACCATGCCGGCCATAGTGTAAAAGTCCACTTCGGTCGTTTATTTTTGTGCTTACGGTTTTAAAATGTCATGTACATAAATAAATAAATGTGTTAGTTAATGTTAACTATCTTTATCGCTTTATAAGGAAAAGTAACCCAATTTTTACAAAAATAGCTTATTTCCTAGTTACCTCTTGCAAAAACTCTAATAACTTATTATCATTGCAGGTTTTCAGTTACAGAATGGTACAGTTATAACAAAAAAGATATTAAGTTTAGTGGCTATGGGATCACACAATGAAGTGGGTTCTGTTATTAAACTAAGTGAAAGACATGTTAATGTAACAGACAGTGCTGATAAGCAAAATGATTATTAGATGCCCAGATAATGTTACATATCAATGTATTATGCCACAAAATATTATTAATTAATACATTAATACCATTAAGTACTGTGTTTTTTCTTTCATACCTATTTCAAAATGTAAAAATTTCAGTTGTTTTATACCTAATTGTTGCAATTGTAAATGTATTGTAGTGCTGTGGTTGTGAAACAAATATAGTTTAGTTTTGTAGCAATAAACCTGTATTCAAATTTTTTACATAATAATATTTATTTTATTGCCAAAGTGGCATGTCTTGCTATTTTTCTGCAATATCAAGACGGTGTATGGTCTGTAAGTAAATAAATAACTAGTGTCTAAAAGTAACATAATTAGTTTTTAAAATAAAAAAAAATTAGGATTAATAGATAAGTTTATATATTTATAAAGTAATACAAAAAAAATCGTTATAAATTTCTATAGGGAAAAGTTATTTTCCTATAGCTTCCAGTTTTGATCCGGAGTTGGATATTTTATTATCTTACAAAGATCCTTAAGGTACCTTGTAAAAGCCCATAAAAGCATTCTCTGCTTGCCCACCGACAGGCTGTAGGGGATCTGTCTTTCTTTTACAGGTATTTTTACGGCTTCTGCTCCAAAAAGTTGGCCCGTACAATTTCTCCTCTGTCAGTTTCCAACAGAACAATACGTGATGCCACTTACTTTTGTGCAACCTTTTATATTTCATCTAGAGAGGCTCCGAACTTCCAACTCTTTTTGTTTCATCATCCCTAGAGTGTCCAGACTATGAAACCTGCTATCCGCAGGAATTTTCCTTTTTCCTTCAAATACTTAAGTCTCTTGTAAATAAACACCCTCTTACCACACTTAAGACACCCAGGGTACGTTAGTACCTGAGCCTTAGCCTTCGTGGACTGTCCAAAGATAAAAAAATAATTTAAAACCACAAACTTTTCTATTTGCTTATAATTTTTTTTAAATGTTCTGATATACATGGGTATTATTAAAGAAAAGAAAGCTATTAATAACTTAATAACGTGTATAAAAATGAAGTAGGTACTTATAATTATAATAAATAAGCAATCATCAGTATTTTCTACATTGTTTTATTTTTTTTTTATTTTTTCATTATTAAAATATTTAATGTAGTAGGTACCACTGAAAACGTACGCCATCATCGTGTTGTCGCTTTAATGTTTAATTTCAGTAATTGAATTACATTTATAGTTTCACTAAAACTTATCCATGTTGATGTGAATCAATAAATTTTGTTGTTGGGTATAAAGGAAGGTTTTGGTTTCCCACTCAATTCTACGCCACTGTCCGGCATAAAATCCTTAAGCAAGGATTTCTAGGTACCTGACGTGACGTAAGATCTCCACACTGTATGTCTTCCTAAAATAATACCCCAACACGGAATGTCCTTGTTGTGTCCTTTCCAATAATAGATGGATTTCTGTAGATCAATTTGTAGTGTTATGTCTATTAAAAGTACCCGCCATTCAAAAATAACATTTGTTCGACAGATAACAAGTTTACCAAAAAACTCATTGGTATGTTCTAAATACCATTGGCAAAATAGTAGTCGATGGTCCACGATACCAGGGTGCTAATGTTGAACTATTCTAAATTTATATGGATGGTATTTATACCTTTTTAATGTCCCTCTCTGTGCATTTGATTTTGCTACACCACCTGCTTTCTCTATTTGTTTGCATGATAAGCAAAGCATTGCTTCTTCTATTTGTTTACATGATGAGAAGGCCGTTGCTTTCTATGTATTCTAAAATATGTATTTCTGCTCTTTCTCTGTTTCTTTTACATAATATGTTTTAGAACTAGGATTAATAAATGATCCTTCCTTAACTAGATTTATTTTTAGATAAGCAAATATGTCTGAAAACGGTTGTCATTTCTCTGGATATGCCAATTAGTTTTTGTCAGTTTTTTTTTTAATTCTAATAGATTAGTCATGTTATGCCCACGATCATGATCTACAGCTACCAATAGAAAACAATTATTTTTTTATTAAATTTAGGCCTTGTTTTTCAAAATAGTGCTATTAGGTTTGTATAAAAAGTCCAGAAAATTCTCAATTTAAATTTTAAAAAATATACAGTGTGTCCCATATAAAAAATAGTATCTTTGTGTTATATTTCATATTTATGCAAAATATGAGGATGCTCTTACATAAACGATTTTATTAGAATCATTTTTTACTTTTTTGATATATTACCGAATAGCTAAGATACAAGAGGTGCACAAAAATGCAATTTTTTCAAAATTACCCTGTAGCTCAGAAACTAATACGGCTATGATGAATCTGTTTATGGCTTTTTTTTAAGTAGGGATTAGAAATGCATATATCTGAGCACCCACAGATTGGTGATCTGACTCTCTGGGTAGTGTGGGACTCCGGTCGCAGCTGACCCACTAAACCCTTCCCCTACTTCCAACTTCTGAAGCAACCATACCCCGAGAGCACCTGAGAGAGAAAGTAATCTATCTCTCCACTCGGTCTGTTCAGCCATACTTCGATATTTGGAATAGGTCTGTAAGTCCAACGTCCGTGACTTCATTTTCCCATTCCTGCTTAGACTATCGATCAAAAATTGCTTTACATTGGCACAAGAAAGTAAATTAAAAAACCACAGCAACTTTAAAACAAAATAAAAGATTCAGATTATCCCGATAAATAACGGGAATCATCGCAAATGTTCGAAAGCTCTTCCGTTGTTTTGAAAGCACTCTTGACATCTTTTTCAAATGGATTTAAAGGCATTCATGATGTTTAATGGTTTTATTTCTGCAAAAGCCTCATAAACTCTTTAATCGAGATATTGGGTTAAGATTTTTTAAATTTTGAGACAGTCCACAAAAGCTGAGACCTAAGTACTAACGTACCATGAGTTTTTTAAATTTGATAATGACGTCTTTATAAATTTTATTTTCCAACACTCCCTCAAATAAAATCTGGAGGTGTTAGATCCGGAGATTGTCGTGGCCACGTTATAGGCCCATGTATTTTTATTCAGCGATTTCTAAAGTATTTAAATACTCTTTTATTCAAAGAGCGTAATGGGTAGGGGCGTCATCTTGTTAAAAATAAATCTCTATTACTTCATTTAAAGAAACATTATCAAGGATTTTGAAAAGGTCTGATTGGAGTATGTCCAGATATCTATCTGCATTTAATTTTTTTTGAAAATCGAGTTACACCAGTTTATTTTAAAATAAAAAATAACTTACATTAACCCCAAGTCGACCTTGTTGACAAACAGGTGTGGGGATTTGTGGAGTTCCGACGTATTTTTATTATGTCGGTTAAGAATACCGCATCTTGTTATTCGACATTCGTCTGACCAAATAATTTTTTGTTGAAAAAAACGATTCTTGTTAGATTTATTTAAAAACCATTGACAAAATTCCAATCTTCTCACATCATTACCCTGGTGACAAATATTTAAAGTATATTTAAACATGCACTTTTTATAGTTTTATTTTTAATTTAACTCTTAACTCTGAGAAACTGGAATCCTCCAAACTTTATAAGAATATTTATATAAAGATATATTTTTTCTATTGAACTTGTTTGTTTTGTTTACAATTTTATTTAAATATTCCAAATAACCTGCACACTAACGAAAAGAAAAAGAAAACAAAAACAGATAATTTATCTCAAGCATTATTATTTCCTTTCAAAAAAAATCCCCCATTTTTAAAAACATGCCGTATTTCAATGAGACGTAAAACACCCCTTGTTTTAAAAAAAAGTTTATTTGAAAGTCTTATCTATCTTGCAAATTGGAAAAGATTCTAATAATTTAGTTACACTGTAGTTGGCAAAGATTACGACCCTTTGACTTGTCATGTTTTCTTAAGCCAACATTTATTACGATTTGTTTAAGCCATTTATATTTTTTTATTTCTAAGATGGGGTCTTATTATTTATTTAATTTTTTTGGGAATACTAATTTAAAAAAAAAAGTTAATTAGGCTTTTCCCAAGATATAGAAGACATATATTTATTTTAAAGTAAGTAAAAAAAAATATTACTTTTTGTTTTTTGTTTATTGCAAAAACATAATAGAATGTTTATAACTATTATATGTCACACCTGTCAAATTACCAAATATAGTATTATTAGCCAAAAATATACAGAGAGGCAATAAAGAGTTAAAAATATAAGTACAACTTTAATAGAAAAGAAGAGTGCTTTAATCTTAGTAAAACATGGATAGCGCTCAAAAATACGAAAACACTGAAAATAATGGCAAAAAGTCGTTTTTTATTGGATGGAATGAAACAAAAAGCCCCGCCCACCAAAAACTGAATAAAACCAGAGGCCCCTACAGTCGCCGTCATAGTCAGCCCTGAGCCGTTAGGAAGAATACTTTGACCTCGAATCCGCCTTTGATAATGTCTGTCGCAGTAGTTGACGAAAAGTCAGGTAGAAATACCAACAGACGACGGCAAATAAGCTCAATCAATTCAGATACAGTATAGTTCCTATCACCCAAATAATAGCATCACTTAATTTGCTTAGATCTAGTTAGTTTGGGTAATGTAATTTTATTGTTTGGTTACTAATTGTATTTTTAGATAATTGCACATACATTTAAAAATAACTGTTTTTAAATAGTTTGGCTTAAAAAAATTGTTAACAGATCTATCATTTTAAAAATATACCGATTTATGTGATAAAAGAGAACAGTTACCGATTATATTACACCCAAATTTTATTTGTAAATACCATTTATGACATTTTTTAAGAAAAACGCCCAAATAATAGCACTATACAAATATCTAAGTTAGGCGAAAAGTTATGTCTACCGTTTACCATATTGTTACGATTTATTAAGTTTCCGTACGTGGGTCAATCCTAACTCTATCACTACTACCATATAACTAAGTTACTATGGTTGGCCGCGGTCTTATACAAGGTGTCCGGAAAATACGTATACAACGTTTGATGACAGACTCCGGGCGTCAAAACAAATCTATTAAAGCGAACTTACCCATATCCAAAATTGCTTTAATTAGCCTGCAGAGGGCGTCAAAGATTTTTAAAAAAATTGTTTTTTTGTAAATTTTTCAAAAACGTGCAAGTCAATTTTAATAATTTTTGCTGATGAGTCTTGGGCTATAATGACGTTTGCTGTTGACACAGTTATCCACTTTACTTAACCTAAAGTATTATAAAGGTGACGTCATATGTACCTTTATCCTCTGATTTTTTATGTCATTGACTTACTGATAAATAGGATACCATTTTCTGGTAAAACAATGTATTTAAAAAATTTTTCATCTCCTGCAAAATTTTGCTAGGATAAGTGGTTATGCCAGAAAAAATCATTTTCAATTAGGTGCTCGGGCAAGATATTTTATTAATTATAATAAGAGGTTATAACTAAACATTGTTTGCTGGTGTTTTCATTATGTTTTTGTGTTGCTATGACATTTAATATTTTGTTGACATATTGAGGTCAGGGTTTGAACATTAAGGCCACTTTTTTTAACTTCTAAAATCTTTTACTATTACGATAAATATGGACAATTATATCAACTCCGAAAAAGTTGACATGCTTTTGGTGTACGGGTTTTGCCAAGAAAATGGATGTCAAAGTGATAGGCTTTACTTGGAGAGATTTCCTGACCGTCGCCGTCGTTTACCAAATCACCAAAAATTTGCAAGTATTGAACGTCGTCTTCGGGAAACGAGTAGCTTTGAACAAAAAATTGAAGGTAGGGGTCGTAATCGGACAACTCGAACTGTTGAAAACGAAGAGGAAATTTTGTTAAGAGTTGAAGAAGAACCAAGTATTAGTACACGACGGTTGGAAAGTGCGTTGGCGGTTCCTAAAACCACCGTAAATGATATTTTAAAAGAACAATTGTTGGACCCGTATCACATCCAAACAGTTCAGGAACTTTTGCCCATTGATCTTCCCCAGCGGCTCCTATTTTGTCAATTTATTCGGAACGAAAGAATTCATGATCTAAATTTTAGTAAGAAAATATTATTTACCGAAGAGGCGACCTTTACAAGATCAGGAGTTACTAACCTACATGAACATGTTTATGCCGATGAAAATTCTTATGCCATTAAAGTTACCCACCAGCAACATTAATTTAAAATAAATGTTTGGGCAGGTATTATCGATCGATACCTTATGGGTCCTGTAATATCACCAGACAAATTGAATGGAAATATGTACCTTAACTTTTTGCAAAACACTGCCAATTCTTCTGGAAAATTTGCCCCTTATAATTCAGCCGGGACTGTGGTATATGCATAATGAAGCGCCACCTCATTTTTCTGTGGCTGTTCGACGATAAATTTATGACCAATACCCTCATAGGTGTATTGGAAGAGGCGATGATGCACCAATACGATGGCCACCACGTTCTCTGGACCTAAATATGTGTAATTTCTTTTTGTGGGGTGCTCTTAAAACCGAAATTTATAAGACTCCTGTGAATAGGCGCGAAAAATTATGGCAACGAATTTTAAATTCAAGCAACCATCTTAATAATCCCGACACATTAAATAAAGTTCAAGATAATTTTTTAAGATGTGTAAATAAGTGTATTCAACAAAATGGTGGTTATTTTGCACATTTGCTTAATTAAGGTTTGGTTTAATCAAGTTTTTTTATTTATTAATAAAATATTGTCCCAAGTAATTAAAATGATTTTGCTGGCAAACCATTAGTCCTGAAAAATTTTGCAGAATTGAAAATCTTCCAATACATTTTTTATCAGAAAATAGTATTGAATTTATCAGTAAGTCAATGACATAAAAAATCCGAAATTATAGGTACATATGACGTCACGTTTATAATACTTCAGATTAATGTGGATAACTGTGCCAACAGCAAACGTCATTTTATAGCCCGAGACTCATTACCAAAAATTATTGAAATCAACTTGCACGTTTTTGAAAAATTTAGATTTTTTTTTAATCTTTGACGCTCTCTGCAGGCTAATTAAAGCAATTTTGGATATGTTAGTTCGCTTTAATAGCTTTATTTTAACGCCCGAAGTCTGTCATCACCCTGTATACATATGCAATCGTACCTACCTAAACATTTTTAGAATAGTCTTCATATTACATCCTATAAAATACTAGAACCTTCTCTTATCTTTAAGTACTACCATATAACTATTTATATTTGTCAACGCCGTAACAAGTATTATTGAGAAGTAGTATTAAAACAATTTTAAGCATTTACCTAATATTAAAAGCTATGCATAAAAATATATTTAAAAGTATTTTTTTAATATCAACTATCTTAAAAGTGGCTAAATCGAAACTTTTAAATTTTTCTTTAACATTTGACAACCCTAAAAATAACACGAAAAACCACTTCCCTATCTTAATTAGAACGTTAAAGTCAGTTTTTTCTTAAAATAGCAAATAAAAACAAACATTTTTTGCATTTTAAGTACAAGAAATATCCATTTAATACTGGGAGAGTTTTCTTAATATTTAATCTTTTGGGAATTATCTTTGTAACTGATATTCTTTCTTTTTAGACCGGCTTTAAAAATAATAAAAATGCGCAAACCTAACTTAATTATCAAAGAATCTTAATTTGTTTCTTTATTTAAATAATTAAAGAAGATATTTAAATTAGGATTTATAGTCAGTTTTATAAAATAATATTGCTTGACAAGATTAATTTAAAGTTCCATATTGAACTATTATTGTCAACAAATGACATATTTTGTGACATAAATTTTATAACTATTTAAAAGTTAAAACTATGTTTTTTTAAAAGGTAGGCTATTAATTTATCCGGCTTTTTATAAAAGTCATTTTTTAATATTTAATATTCTTAAAACTGTTTAATATTCTTGTCAAGCGTATTAAAAAAATGTTTGTCTTATAAAACATACGTAAAATTCACCTGGTTAATATTGCTCGTTTTTCAGTTATTCATAATGTCCATTAAAATCGTTGCTTGGGTTAGCTAAAAAAGAATGACAATGGGCAGGATCTTATTTTTGTATTTGTATAACTTGCTTTAACATAATTGTTTACATTATTTTTCTATTGGTAATAAAAAATTGGTGATTCTTTAGATAAATTTTATTAATTTTTATATTTTTATTTATTTTTTCTTTTTTTTTCTAAAAGCCCGAGTAACAAAATATATTTTTAATTTCCTGTGTAAGTTGACAGACAACAAAACTAAATACAAAAATGTATTTAGCCTAATTATTTTTAAAAATAATTTATTATATTATTTTGACAGAAGTTTTCTAAAGTGTTAAAAGCGCATTGCAAGAAATAATTCGTAAAAAAAATTATCTTTTATAAAAATTTAATCTCCTTTTAATTAAAAAAAAATAAATAAAGAGAAAAAATATTATCTTATAATAGGTAATAAAAATAATTATTTCAGACACACTAAAAGCATTTTTTTTAGGCTACTTGATTAAAAATGAAGCAATATAGATATCTCATGGCATTTTAAATTAAAATTAAAAAATAAATACCAGGTACTTAATCTGTAAAATAAATGTAAAAGATCATTTTACGTTAAAGTAAGCAAAAGATATAAGATTTTCGATTTAAAGATTAAATCAAGATTTTCGATTGATTAAAAGTATATAACAAATAAATAAATTTCCAGGAAATAAAAAAAGGTATATGTTGGCAAGCTACGGCATAGATTTGGCATCAACTATTCTAAATTTAGAAAAACAACGCAACTTGCAATTCCCCAACGTAATTTTTTTTTTAACTAAAAAGAAATAAAAATTAATTAAGAAACAATACCTAGAGGTATAATTAAACTTAATTAAAGTACAACCAACAAGTTTTCATTCCCTATACAATTTATTTCGGTTATGTGTGTTGTGAATTTATATGATCCATATTGGGTAGCCTAATTCTGTATTGACGGCACCGGTATTATACCCTACCTACACCACAGTTAGGGCCGTTTGCACAGGTTCTTCTTAAATTTAAGTCATAGCTAAGTATCACTTTAATACGAGTATAAGGTGGATTTTAAGGATCGGATTAATGGCAATAGTTAAAAAATAGCTAATTTGTGGATAGAAAGGCAACGTTGAAAAATTTAGTAACTTTTTGGGGTTTTTATTTGTTAAAATATTTTTAACGTTAGTCCGCCATTTTAAATATTTTGAGTTGGAGAGCTTTAAATATTCATTTTTTCTTTTTCAATTTTTTCTTTTTAAATTTTTCAAAAAAAATTTTCCAATTTTCACTCTGTAACGTTTTTCAAACAAAAAATTTTTTCAAATTTTTCATAGTTCACTATAATTAACGTTCTGTTTAGAAGAAGAATTTCTAGTTATATTAAAAGTTTTAAAATAAAATATTTTAATTTTGGATTTCTTGAACGCGCCCCTTTTTCAAAATATTTTCACATTTGTCATAATTTCCTACAAATTACGATCCTATTCAGGAGAAAAGTTTTTTTCAATTTAAAGTTATAAAAAAAATCATTACTTAACATTGTATTTTGATTTCTTTCTTAACACACCCTTTTAAACATAATAAATTTACAGTTCTTAACAACCACACTCTAAATAACCTCGAAGTAGTAAATGGTGGTCTATCCTTTTTTATACGTCAGTACAACTGGTTCCTAAACTAACATAATCACATGTTCGTCTTTCCACAAAATGGTATAGTTTTTTAAATTCCACCTTTAATAAGGAAAATGTAACAAATATTAATGTTTTTGGACTTTTATTTTAATTTGTGTAATAATGTGATATTTTATTGAAGCCCTCTAAATGTTTTGTTGGCTCAAATTTGCTGCGGCTCCTGCTTGACGACGAGTAAGTTTTGAACTTTTTTTTTGCTTTTTCTTTTCCATACCAAGTCTACTAAATTCATCAATTCACATTGATTTACTATATTTAATGTTTAATTTCACGTAAAATTAATTTAAAATTAAAAAAATCACTAAAATATTTTTTTTTTTTTTAAATTTTTCCCCTAAAATATTCTAATAAATTTTTTCAATCTTTCTTTTAAAGTTCATTTCGCTTGTAGATAGCACTGATGAGGGTTTTTCCCGAAAGCGCTCTGCTAGGATTTTTTAATAAAAATTTGCACGAAATACAAAGTCTCTTCATTCCCTAAATTCTTACGTGCGCACAGCCACAACCAAGTTTCATTTTGATTTATGTTATTTTGTGTTGTTATGTTTTTTTGTGTGATTTTTATAGAACCCTAAATTTTTTGAAAGTTTTTTTTTTAAAAGGTATTGATTTTTGAAAGTTTATTAGGTCTGTTTGTTATTAAGAAATGCTGTACACTATTTTATTCTTTCTTTACGTAATCGCCCTTAGGAAAGGTGTATATTAGGACTGGGTGAATCCAAAAAGTGTAAAATAGGTAAAATATAACTGAGTTACAAACAGTCCCCATGTGTTGTGTGTATGTACAGTCTCCTCCAACATAATATTTTTAAGCCCTAAGAATCTTTAACTTTTGGTTAAGAGTATTTGATCCTATTTGAAACAGCGCTAAATTTGGGATCCATTTAAAATACAGCATTACGAATTAAAATAAAGGTAAAAATATAATGATCCGTACTGGTACTAGTCCCGGCCCTTTCAACAATAATTTTTGTTAGAGAGAGATGGGCGAGTTTGGCGCGGTTTGAATTGTGGACGGGCCGGGCTTTACTTACTCTAAGGCGATTAATTTTGTGTACAACTATCGCAAGTGAACTACCTTAAGGATCTACCCTTGGCTTAAGTATTTATTTACCTTAAAACATTTTCTATTGTTCCCAACTTCATTCTAATTCAACTCTTGCTCTATTTAATAATTAATTTTATTAAAGTTTAAAACAATATTGTAAATGGGTCAAAGGATACCTTTTTATTACTACAACTTAATAAATGATTTTGCATATTACTTTAAACATATAACTTTTTTTAAAGTCGACATTATGAAGCTATGTTGCACGTCAGATTACTGAAGCAAACTAAAGCCACTGTATTTTATTGATTTTAAACCGCATAATGATTAAAAAATTATTTATGTTTTTATTTAACATTTATAATTACAAAATACGAAAACTACTTTCATAATTTAATTAAGTGCCTGAAGTCAAGCAAATATTTTTCTAAATTTTAAATATAAGAAATATCTTTTTAATGCTACGAGCGTTTTCTTGAAAGTTTAATCTTAGTGAATTATCTTTGAATGTAATATTCCTTTCATTTTGCTCCGCATTATAAATGATAATGTGCACAAATACAACTTTTAGATTAGAAAGAATATCAAAGGAATTCATTATATTTTATATTTTAAAAGAAATCTTGTATCATCACGTAACTGTAAAATTATACTTTTAATTTAAAGCATACGATATTTTTTGGCACTAAATAAGAAAAAAAAACTCACTGTAAGTTTTATTTTTCTTAAAAAAAAAACTTACTAGTTCTTTAGTGATTTGAATAATAAAGACGATTTTACCCAAATAAATATTTATCGTCTTAAATTGTATTGCCTTGTTTAGTCCCGTCTCACCAGAAAATCCAAATATCATTAAATTTTAATTAAAAAATGTTTAAACACTTTTTCATTAAATTTAAATACCACTAATAGAAACCTATTTAATGAAGATCATTGCCAGAGCATTAATTTTTCTTTGCCGATAAGATTTGTTAAAAAAAAACTTAATTAATTTTAACCTTAAAAAACTCCTTTCAGTTTCTGATAAAATTACCGAAATGGTAACCAATATTTTTAAAACCTTAACAATGTTCTTAAATTAATTATTTATTTTATATCCATAATAAAAAAAAAGATACATATATACAAATAAATGCAAATACAAAAAGAAAAACACAATAGAGCTGTGACTAATTACAAAAATTAATATAGTTACCTTATTAGTAGAGATTTCCATGAGAAGTCAGTGTTAAAATTCAACATAAACACACATTTTTAAACGATCACTCAAACGATTATTGTATACATATATTACAAACATAGCGACACAAATTTAAAATTTCTTAATAAAAGGCATCAGCTGTTATGAGTATTATTTATTTATTTTTTTATAATTTAAATTAAGGAATTTATTTCTTTGTAACAATTCACGATAGCGACATCTATGGTATATTAACAAAATATATGTTAATCCACTGCATTAAAATTACGGAGATTTTTTAAAGTTTTTCTCATGGTAAAGTATCAATTTGGTGGTATTGTTAAAAGGTGGCAGCATTTAGAGATTTAAGTATTTTTGTTGATTAAAATTGTTCTTAAATATGTTATTCTTATTATTATTTAAATTTAATAGTTACGTAATATGCTAGAAATCAACTGAGTAGATTGTAGTATAATTTGCTTAAATTTTTTGTATCGGTTTTTGCGTTTACTGTGTTTTTTCGTTTTTGTATACATATTATTTCCTGAAATTCGTTTTTTTTAGATTACTTTCAGTTTTCAAAATTTTTGTGTTATTGAAGTCAAATGAATGGTTTTGTTCTTGTGTGTGATTTGTGAGACCTGTTTTGTTTTTTTTTGTCGTATTTGTGGGCATTAAGTCTGTTTTTCAGATACTGGCTAGTTTGCCCAATGTACACATTTTGGCAGTTTTTACAAGGGATCTCATAAATTTTATTACTTTTTTTATTTTTGTCAATTTTGTCTTTTAGATAACTGAAATTTTGTTTAAGAAGATTGTGCCCCTTATGAGCCACTGTTATATTTTCTTTTTTGAATAGTTTTTGCAGGTTTTCAGATAACTTTGGTACGTATGGTAAAGAGAGATGAGTTGTTTTGGCACTATTTTTTTGAGGTTTTGGTGTACTATTATAAAATTGATGAATCCTTCTTTTAAAAATAGAGTGTATAAGATGTTCTGGATAATTATTTGATCTTAAGGCATTTTTGGCTTTTTCGATTGCCTTTCTTCTAAAATTAGGATCACTCAATTTTATTGCCCTATCGGCAAGACCTATGATAACTGATTTTTTTGAGATAAGGGGTGTTGGGAATTAAAATTTAAATATCTTGCTGACCAGGTTTCTTTTGTGTACCATTCCGTTTTTATTTTTTTTTTGTCTTTATTATGTAACGTTAGATCAAGAAAGTTAATTTTGTTGTGTTTTTCTACTTCCATTGTAAACTGTAATTTATTGTGGTAACTGTTAAACGTTTTGAAGAGGTTGTCTAACATGTCTTGTGGAGCGGATGTTATGCAGTCGTCAACATACCGGAAGAAAAATGGTAGGTAAATGTCTAGTTTTGTATTTATAATTGTTTCCTCAAGATCTTCAAGGACTAGCTGTGCTACTACACTTGAGATAGAGGACCCCATAGCACATCCGTCGATTTGTTTGTAATACTTGCCGTTATATAAGAAATAGGTCGAATTTAATGTTTTTTCGACAGCTTCTAAGAAGTCTTTTAGGGGATATCTGTGTGTAATTTTATTTGATCCTTTTTTTTTAATAATGTCTTTGGCCAGGTTTATAAGGATATTTGTGTAAAATGAAACCACATCTAAGGATATGAGTAAATGATTTTCTGGTAGACTAATTGATTTAATTTTTTTTAAAGGCCACGAGTCTTTTATATAATATTGATTTTGATTTATTACATTATTAAGAATATTTTCAAGATATTTCGAAATTTTTCAAAAGGTGATTGTGTCATGAAACGATTGGTCTAAGTGGTATTCCGTTTTTATGTAGTTTGGGTAAACCGTATATTCTAGGTGGAATTGCGTTGTGGATCTTTAGGTTTTTAGCTGTAGCAGGTGATATATAGGTTTTATTTTCCCAGTGTAAGATTATGTCATTACTTGCTTTTTGGTATATATTAGTGGGGTCATTCTTAATGATTTTATAAGTCGTGTTGTCTTGTAAAAGGTCATTTATTTTTTTATCGTACTCAGTAGATTTCATTATTACTGTTTTGTTTGACTTACCTGGTCTTAAAATTTTTAAGTCTGGATTATTTTTTATAAATATTTTTGTTTTTTTTTAACTTGCGACATAAGGTAGTTTGCGTGGTATTTTTTTTTTTGGTTTGGGTAGCTTTGTTTTTATGGTTAGTTATTAAATTGCAGCACCGTGATCGGATGTCGTCTTTTACACTAGATTGTAAATTTGTGATTGATACTTCAATGTTAGTAATAATGTCAGGTATTGGTATTTTGGTGGGATTTTCGAAAGGCATTGCAAAATTTGGTCCTAAAACCTTTAAACCCAAGAATACTAATATATATAATATATATATATATATATATATATATATATATATATATATATATATATATATATATATATATATATATAATAATTTATTTTTAACTTGGTATAGGTTTTTGTTATTTGTTATTTAAAGGAAACACATTATTTGATCGTTCGCCCATTATATTGCTTTTTCAAAAAAACATTTATTTTTGGTTATCAACCTAAAATAAGAACAAAGTTAACCATAGATTTTACATATACATAAAGAAAAACAAACAAAAAACATACACGACTTACAATGCACTACGATGATTTAATATACATTTAAAAACATTGTTTTAATAATTTTAATTTTTAAAAATACGCACCTCGAAGAAACATCTTGGTAATCGGACTATTTAAATTGTATTGGTACAAATAACTTAGAAAATGTTAAAAAATGCTTATATTTATTTTTGTTATTAGGAATTTTAGATTTATAAGAAAAGTAATGTTGATTTTATTTGTTATTTTTTTATTTAGATTTAATTTATAAAAGTAATTTACAAAATTTATATACAGGTTGGTTTAAAAATTAGGGTTAGGATGGTTAACATATTAGATTATGATATATGTGGCTAGGTTGCTGATATCTTTTTGTCATTGATGCTTGTGGTTCTTTTTTATATGAATCATTTCCTTAATTAAAAGTTTCTGGTGATGATTTTCTTTGGGTAAGAATTGCAGTGTTTTTAAAATCGAATTCATGTTTCAAATTTGCTTCATGTTTGTGTAGAGCTGTAGAAGCGTTTTTCGTATATTTGTGCCCATTAAGTCTGCTATCAAGATATTGTGTTGTTTTACCAATATATTTTTTTGGGCAATTTAAACATGGAATTGAGTAAACCAGGTTTGACTTTTTTTCTTTAGGGACTTGGCCTTTAAGGGTGTAAATAGTTATGATAAAAGGTTTTGGGCCTTGTGGCATACAACTATGTCATGTTTTGCCAGAATATATTTTATTTTTTCGGACAATTCCTGGGAGTATGGCATGGCAACATATTTTTTACCCTGTCAGTAACTGTGATATTTTTAGTATTATTTTTATTGTTGTAAAATTTAAAAGTGCGTTGTTTGATAATTTTGTTTATTTGTTTAATGGGAAAATTATTTTCTTTCAAAGTGTTTCTAACTTTTTTTTAAAATTTGTGGACGTAGTTCTGGTGAAGTTAATTTTAATGCCCTATCAGTTAAACCAATTATTACACTATTTTTTGTGAAATTGGGTGATTTGAGTTATAATTTAAATAACGTCCTGACCAAGTATTTTTTGTGTACCATTTAGTTTTAAGATATTCGCTATTTTCACTTCTTATTAAGGTTAAGTCGAGAAAATTAATTTCATTATTAATTTCGATTTCAGACGTAAATTGTATTTTAGGGTGAAAATTTGAATAAATTCACTAGCTCATCTACTTGACTTGATGGTAATGCTTTTAAACAGTCGTCAACATATCTTTTAAAGAAGATTATTGGAATGCTGATATTATTTAGTATTTTTTCTTCTAAGTATTCCATAACAAGTTGGGCAACAGTTGAAGATATCGGTGAACCCATCGCGCAACCGTCTAATTGTTGATAAAATTTGTCTTCATGTTGGAATAATTGTTAGTAAGTGTTTAATTTTATTGTTTCGATAAAGGTATTTTCATTAAGTGAAGTATGTTCTTTAAGCAAGTTCCATTTTTTCCCTAATTATTTGATATAAAAGATCATTAGGTATATTGGTATAAAGAGAAACGACTCTAGTGTCACTTGATGTCGTAGGGCATTAAAATTAACTTCACCAGAACTACGTCCACAAATTTTAAAAAAAGTTAAAAACACTTTGAAAGAAAATAATTTTCCCATTAAACAAATAAACAAAATTATCAAACAACGCACTTTTAAATTTTACAACAATAAAAATAATACTAAAAATATCACAGTTACTGACAGGGTAAAAAAATATGTTGCCATGCCATACTCCCAGGAATTGTCCGAAAAATAAAATATATTCTTGGCAAACATGACATAGTTGTATGCCACAAGGCCCAAAACCTTTTATCATCACTATTTACACCCTTAAAGAGCCAAGTCCCTAAGAAAAAAAAAATCAAACCTGGTTTACTCAATACCATGTTTAAATTGCCCAAAAAATATATTGGTAAAACAACACAATATCTTGATAGCAGACTTAATGGGCAACAAATATAACGAAAAACGCTTCTACAGCTCTACACAAACATGAAGCAAATTTGAAACATGAATTCGATTTTAAAAACACTGAATTTTACCCAAGAAAATCATCACCAGAAACTTTTAATTAAGGAAATGATTCATATAAAAAAAGAACCACAAGCTCTCAATGACAAACAAGATATCAGCAACCTCAGCCACATATATCATAATCTAATATATCCTATCCCCTAATTTTTAAACCAACCTGTATATAAATTTTGTAAATTACTTTTATAAATTAAATCTAAATAAAAAAAATAACAAATAAAATCAACATTACTTTTCTTATAAATCTAAAATTCATAATAACAAAAAATAAAATATAAGCATTTTTTAACATATTCTAAGTTATTTGTACCAATACAATTTAAATAGTCCGATTACCAAGATGTTTCTTCGAGGTGCGTATTTTTAAAAATTAAAAATTATTAAAACAATGTTTTTAAATGTATATTAAATCATCGTAGTGCCATTGTAAGTCGTGTATGTTTTTGTTGTTTGTTTTTCTTTTATGTATATGTAAAATATATGGTTAACTTTGTTCTATTTTTAGGTTGATAACCAAAAATAAATGTTTTTTTGAAAAAGCCCAATATAATGGGCGAAACGTCAAAGTAATGTGTTTCCTTAAATAACAAATAACAAAAAACCTATACCCAAGAAACAAGAAATTTATTATAAACAAATTGTTTAAAAGAAATTTAATATATATATATATATATATATATATATATATATATATATATATATATATATATATATATATATATATATATATATATATATATATATATATATATATATATATATATATATATATATATATATATATATATATATATATATATATATATATATATATATATATTATATATATATATATATATATATATATATATATATATATAGGTCATGCAGCTCACCTCCCGTTTATGTAGGACGTTACCTTTTAGGTGATTTCTGGTTATAAGGGTGCCAAAGGTGAGAGATGGGCTTAAATGGAACACTGTGTTTTATTTTTGTATATTTAGGTACCCTTGTGTTATTATCTTTCCTCTAAAATTTTCAACATCGGTTTATTATTTCAGAGAAAAAAAAAAATGTAAAATTGTTTGGCAATACTGAATTTAAAATGAATAAAAAATAATAGTGCTTGATTACCAGAAAAACAAGAACTTTTAGGTAACATAATATCAGTCGGTCATGCTTGGTTAATTAAAAAATGTCCAAAATTTAGTAAACAACTTTCAATGAAAGCACTTTATTTTTCTTATTTTAAATAGAGCCCGTAATTTTGGTCGTTAGATGCAGATTTAAAAAAGGAACATTATTCTATTTATAACCTTATCGAAATACCAACAGCAGTTATTCGTTGAAAACTTATTTTGGCATGTATTTTAATAGTAATACCATTAAATAAAAGTGATAGGCGGCTATGAAAAACAATTTATTGACATTGGAGTTTATTTAACTCACAAAATCCCTTTTTGACGTTTTATAAAAATTCGTATAAATTATTATTATTTATTAATTAAATTAAATTAATTAAAGAAAAACCTTTAAATGTTAAATAAACCTAATTTTAATTTTTTTGTACTTTTGGCTAACATTTAGGTAAATTTAACCAATATCTGGGTAATAATTAACGTTATTAGAGAACTCTAATGTCAATAAATTGTTTTTCATAGCCACCTATCATTTTTATTCAATTGTATTATTATTAAAATACATGCCAAAATGAGTTTTCAACGAATAACTTTTAATGTGTTTGGAATTTCGATAGGGTTATAACTAAAAAAATGCTTGTTTTTTAATTCTGCATCTAACGACCTAAAAATATACAGGGGCTCATATTTAAAATAAGAAAAATAAAGTGCTTTCAAATTTGAAGAGTTTGACACTAAATTTTGGACACCCTGTACAGTTCGAATTAACCAAACATGACCCAAGCGACTAATATTACGTTACTTAATAAGTTTCTTGCTTAATTCTATTAATCAAGCACTATTGGTATTTTTAATCATTTTTAAATTCAATGGTGCAAAACAGTTTTTTTTAATTTTATTTTTTTTTCTCTAAAATTACTAAACCGATGATGACAAAATTTTGGAGGAATATAAATAACCACAGTAGGTATCTAAAAATACAAAAAAATACACAGTGTTCCATTTAAAAAAATGCACCCTGTATAACCAAAATTATTTTCCTGAAATGCACCGTGGGTTAAAGGTAACGTCTGCAAAATATGAAAATTTTACAGTAAATAATAAATGAGCTACATAAGACGGGAGGTGAGCTGCAGGACCCTGTATATATGTATGTATGTATGTATATAATTTTTTCTTGGAAAGAGTTGCCCCAGAGCCCTCCCTTACGAGCCGCCTCCCTTAATTATTAACATATTAAATTAAATGCCATTTTACCGATATTATGTTTATATAAAGGAAAAAAATATATTTCTTTGTTTTTTTTGAAAATTATTTTTTTTTAATAAGCTAAAAATTAGAAAATCTCTATATTTATATTTAGCTAATAAGGCCACCCCATTTACTTTTCAAGAATTGTCTCAGTATATTTTGTGTTGTATTTTAAAAACCCGTTTACCTATTATTTATTTTTTTTTAATCTTTAAATATATTATAGGGTTTAAACATCCAGAACCTACTAGCAAAAAATGTTTTTTTTATTTCTTATTTTTCTATTTAATATACCTCCCCAACTTAAACCCACAATTCGCCCCCTTTAAGGTCACTAAGCTTATGAATATGACCAAGGCTTTGCAATAGTTACATTTTGTCAGTTAAAATAAAAAACTTTAAAAAAATCCTTTAAGTGTTAGACAACAAATAATGACAAAAATGTTTTAACTAAAATCGTTATGATAAGATGTAAATACAACTAAAGATTTAATGATTTTCTACTGGACTGAAGATAAATACTCTTGTAAAATATCATTAATAGAGGATAATAAATATCCTTTGGGCTTCTTGTTAGAGCTTATAACTTTGGTTCTAATCATAGGGTGCAGATTTGTGCATGCATAAAGTAGATTGACCTTCAGACTTGCAGATGAACCTACACAATGAAAACAGAAATTGTTAAAATAATAATTATAAGCTATCAACGTGTCAGTAACAAAGCAGTCACCGCTTTCAATACATTAAAGAATCATCATAAGTATACTTACAGTATATGAAAATTATAACTGTTTATGATTTGCCTTATAAATTAAAAATTGTCTAAGTTTTTTTTTATTTTGCATTATTAACCTGTCTGGGATCACAACTGTCAGAGAAACAGGCGAAAAAAGATATAAAAAAATAAAACATATTTAGTTTTTTATTTATTTTATTATTTTTAAAGTTTGAAATGTGTAAGCTAAGTTTAGGTCATGACTTAACGATTTTTTTTATTATAGTTTTATTTTAACATAAAAAACTGGGTAAAATGAATGTGCTCAGCCATACTGATCACTTTGAACTTGCAGATCGCGTAAAATAGAAAGAAGGCAAAATCCCAAGGAAAAAAATCTAAATAGTTTTATTTAAATATATCTTATCTAACTTTGGGTAGCAAGTCTACTACCGTTTTTAATAAAGGAAAAAAGATTAAAAAATTTAAATAACTTAACTAAAATAAAAATTTAAATTTAGAATGGTTGTTTAAGAATTCCTTACGTAATGTCATAGATAACAATAATCTGTTGTGGCTGGTTTATTTATTATTTTAGGTAACAAATGGGGGTGTAGAAAATATTTATATATATATATATATATATATATATATATATATATATATATATATATATATATATATATATATATATATATATATATATATATATATATATATATATATATATATATATATATATATATAAATATATATATATATATATATATATATATATATATATATATATATATATATATATATATATATATATATATATATATATATATATATATATATATTAAAATATTTTCTACAGGTTTAATAGCAAATATTTGAAATAGTTTATGTAAATACATGTAATATAAGTTTTTAATCGAATATTTTATTGCATATTATTTAATTAATTAAAGTATAAATATTACGTTTTAGTAGGCCTACTGTGCACAGTATATTTATAACTACGATTTGAATTTATTCTAAAGCCGCATTTACACCAAAGTCGTCCACTAAGTTTCCCACAAGTTGCGGCAATTTGTTGCTTTTTCTGCAAAATACAGCAACTTTTTTCTGTCTTTCACTTGGTTTTCCGCGAAGTGTCGATAAAGATTAAAGAAAGTTGACAACTAAGAGTGGAAGATTTGTTGCTGCGCGCTTTGCACAAACAACTTGTAGAGAACTACTGCCTAAACCTTTCCGCCAATTCTTTGGCAACAAGTTTTCCACTTGTTTCTGTAAATTTAAAAACAGCAACTTTTAGTTTTTTAAAAAAATCTATCACTTGTTGCTATAATTTAAGAAGAGCAACTTTTAGTTTTCTACAAACGATCTTTTGTCAACTTTAAGTTGTCAACTTTGGTGTGAACGCGCCTTAAGTTTAATCATCCGCAAATAAGGATGAATAGTTAATTTACATTCCACTTTTTTCAGTCAGATACAAACAGTTGTTTTATCTAAATCATGTCTCTTTCAAATAACAGGCTAATATTTTCATATAAAGAAAATATAGAATTTGACACAAATTCCACCACAAAATTGACATTTTAAAGAAACGAAATTTTTGGATCAAACATTTTTAGAAACTACAACTTTGCACTTTAATTTTCTAAAATTTCCGGGAAAAAATCCTCGGACTCCCCGTTTTCGTTGGTTGGTATTCCATACTCTCCAAATACCCCGGTATAGGGAGAGGGAGCGAATGCTAAGCCCCGCCAAGGGCGCGGCCATACCTAGATACGGCTCTGATGAAAACATGCAACAACTTCACAGTAATCTTACTTTATTTACAACCTATTTAAGGTCTGATCACAGTAGAATGGACATTTGGTGGTAGAGCTTTATCAATTTTTATACTACTTTTTGATTCATTTACTCCCGAAGCAGGCTGCTTGTTCTTTGGAGGACTGCATAAAACATTATCAATTAATCCAAAATTCTTTGCTTCTATTGGTGTCATAAAATTATCTCGTTCTAAACTTACTTCGACTTTTTCTAAGGGCATACTAGTATGCTTTTCATAAAGTTTGTTAATTTGTTGTTTAAGCTTCAGTATTTCTTCCGCCTGAATTTTAATATCAGTAGCTTGACCTGTTACACCTCCTGATGGTTGATGTATCATTATTCTGGCGTTTGGCAGTGAATTTCTCATTCCTACAAAAAATAGTAAATCATCAACTTTATATCTAACTAAACATAAGGTTCAGATTCCGTAATAAAGCTCCGAACTAAAGTTAATGCCAGATAATAGAAACAATTTATTAAATAATATTTTGTATAACCTAAAAATATGTTCGTGCATTTAAAAAAAATTCAAGGGTTGGTGGAGGCCGCTACCCTTCAGCCAGCCCTTAATTTTGATGTTTAAGGACAATTACACAAATCTGCTCAAGTGCATTAAGAACCTACTCAAAATTGTTTACCAGCTCACGGACTAGTAGGAGAGCTGGTTAAGAATTTTGGGTAGGTGCTTAAAGCACTTTAAAAATTTGTTTAATTATCCTTAAAGGAGCCCTAAACATAAAAGTCAAGGTCTAGCTGAAGGGTAGCGGCCGCCTACCAACCCAAAATTTAAAAAATTAAAGGGTGGAATGTAATTATAGATTATAGTAATTGTTAGACCCAAGTTTGAAATATGACGGGGTTGGCATTAAAAAAAATATTTCTCATACCCACTCTTAAAAACAAAAAGTTTATTTTTAATATTTAAACAGTATTCCTACACTTTACTGCCACGACATCTAAAACTGTTTTTTTTTAAATAAAAAAGCTACAGTAGTTAGTTTACTATGGGTCTGTTATGGACTAGGCTAAAATCAATCAAAAAACCAGTAGAGGCAGCCAACGTCTAGTGAAGTGGATAGGCAGCTGAAAAAGAAGAATAGGCTCAAGTTTGAAACAATGAGTCCTCTTTTTCCTCTCCACACCATCTACATGTACTTGTCTCACTTTTTCCTATCTTGTCGAGATAGTGTCTCTTTCTACAATGACCTGTCGCCTGTCGGGTTTCTCATTTGCACCCTATTGATGTCCTTTATGCTCATCGGTAGGTCCTTCCATAGGTCTTTCCCAATAATGGCTTTTGTCTTTTTCCAGTTCTCATCGAACCATTTCTCTGTCCATGTTGCTATCTTTGTCATATCCGTGTTATAAGAGATTCCCACGGTATATTCAGGTCCATTATTGTCCTCAGCTCCCAAATTGGCAAGTTTGTCATCCATCAAAATTAATGTAGAAATCATCATTATTTAAAAATCAACCGATATACGTCAAATTTGGTGTTCGTGGATTTTTAAGGTCGCTGATCATGAATTTGAAGTCAGATTAAAAAAATTTAAGATGGGTGATTTAATGTGGTGGACCAAATAACCAAAACTCTTTCAATGTACGCCGAATTTAGTATATAGGGGGTTTCGACGGTAGTTAATCACGAATCCGGGTTTTTAAATTTGCACAATTCAAAATAGAAAATTTAATAGGTAGGGCGAGATTATAAAAAAGCATTTGGTTAGACTGTGATGTGAGCCTAATCTTAACCCCAGATTCGTGTTCAGACAGAAAAAATACTTCGGTAACATATATCGCATGTAAAGTTCAGACCATTTTTTGTGTGGCTGTGTTAATATGCTAATATGTGCAAAGATCAATTGATTAATAATTTATTTTCGTCTTTTAACTCCCACGAATGCATTACCTTATAAAACCTTAGGTAAACATAAAACTTTTTATTCATTTTTTTAAAACTTCAAGCAATTTAAATATTTCATACCGTAATGTTTTTCTTTTATAAAATTAATTTGCGTACCCTATGAAAATCTAGTTCTTTTTATTTAAACCCTACTTGCGGCCATCTTTCATTCCACGCAGAGTTTTATTAATTTATTGTTTAGCTTTTAGCGCTACCAATTTAAAATTTAGACATTGCTATTCTTCATTAATTAATTCTCAAATGCAATAATATTTCTGGGTCTATTACATTCTCTTGCATTTTCACAGCAAAATATGTTATTGAAACAAAGTTTTTGGAGACGGAATGTTAAAACTTTTTTTTACTTATATTGCTAAAAAATTTAATTCCACCACAAAGGCGTAAATAAAGCAGTAAAAGGGCAATAAGCGCCTTTATTTTTTATATCGTGTGCAGTATTATCTACAATACATTTTTTAAAGAAATTCGGTTAATGGTGTAGAAAGTGGCCGCAACTCCAATTTATACCAAATTTGGTATACGGGGGTTTTTGGAAGAGCTGATCATGAATCTGAAAAACTTTTTGGAGGAAACGTTTTGTTTTCATGATCCTTCATCAAGCTTGAAAATTAAACTAACCTCATTTAAACCATTCCTCCTTCTTTTTGTACAGAATACTTGATTTTTATACTAAATTGGAACACAGTAGTTTATAAAGACCTTTTAAAAACTTGTTTTTATATTTATTTTATGCCTATTTTTTATTTAATTCTAAATATTCACTTTCAAACGCCGCAACC
Organism: Listronotus oregonensis; assembly: GCA_019359885.1. NCBI lineage: Eukaryota > Metazoa > Arthropoda > Insecta > Coleoptera > Curculionidae > Listronotus > Listronotus oregonensis. The sequence continues at coordinate 21,124 of JAHBCN010005517.1, read as the reverse complement.
ATGTATGCAATAGGGAATTTTTAAGCAAACACGGATGCCCTGTTTGAAAATGATACTTGGCAATTTATTGGAAAAAGGTGTAAAATAAACATAAAAAGGGTTTAAAAAATATTGTGTGCCACTTTAGTGTAATTATCAAGAATTGTGTACAAAAAATAAGGAGGAATATAGTGTAAATTAGGTTAGTTTAATTTTCAAGTTTGATGATGGATATCTCGAAAACAAAACGTTTCGCCAAATATTTTTTCGATTCGTTATCAACGCCCCAAAAAACCCCGTATACCGAATTTGGTCAAAATCGGAGTTGCGGCCACTTTCTAAACAATTACCGAAATTCGCTGTTTTTTGTTTTTAGAAAGTGACGAAAATGTAGAGGGTGTCCCCGAATATGTGGGAAAATTTTCGGAATCCAATAGAAAAACTAAAAATAGTATGACAAATTCCAATAATTTTTTTTCCTACGACCCTTCCCTACGAAGATACAGGTACATAATGTAATATAAGTGACCACAAATTAAACAACATTTACTTAAATTGTCAAGATTTTAATTTTCTTAATAAAATACATTACAAGCAACACCAGGCCAAAATCTAGCAAGAACTATAAACACATAACATACCCAACTTAACATAAAAAACCTGGGTTCTAGAAAAATCGATAATAATTCTAATTGTGATGCCTAACAGTAGACAACACACAAAACATTATTTACGAGGGACTGTCTGTTATAATAATATGACTTTATATTATACACATAACGGACGCCCTTGGAAATCGATCTTTTTAATATAATGGTAACTTAATAAGTCTTTTTAAAATAAATCCATTAAATCATATTTGGCTAATTTAGTCTTCCAGGGATGGACTAACTCTGACACAATAATAGCAATTTTTTTAACACCCTGTATGATAAAGGCTCAACAATATTATTTTCAAGAAGCTTTAACCTTAAACTAAAATAAAGTTATTATTAATTGACATGGATAAGATCTACTCTTTACGAGAAATAAAATATTATGGCTTGTAATTTTTTTCTTACACTATACAGGGTGTTTTCTAATTGAACGTCAATATCTAGTAAGGCAATTTTTGGGTTCATTTTAACGAGAAAACTTCATATAAACGTATGTCCTAAACGTCTTAACTTTTGAGATCCATGGTGGTAAAATTTTCAAAAATAAATGATTAATTTTTGAAAATTTTTACTTCCCTGTATCTCGAAAGTTAAGACGTTTAGGACATACGTTCATATGAAGTTTAATTTTTAAAATGGATCTAAAAATTGCCTTCGTAAATATTAACGTTTAATTAGAAAACACCCTGTATAATGTAAAAAAAATATCAACCATAATATTTTATTTCTCGTAAACAGTTGATTTTATCGATGTAAATCGCAAATACCTCTTTTTTAGATTAAGATTAAAGCTATTTAAAAATAATATTGTTGAGCCTTTATTATAGAGGATGTTAAAAAAATTGCTATTATTGTGTCAGAGCTAGTCCGTCCCTGGCAAACTAAATAAGCCAAATATGATTAAATAGGTTTATTTTAAGAAGACTTATCCAGTAACCATCATATTAACAAAATATTAATTTACGCCTAGTATTTAAAAAGTTATTAAAAAAAATGATATCCAGGGGCGTCCGTTATGTACCTGTCTCCTTAGGGGAGGGTCTTAGAAAAAAATGTTTATGGGAACTTGTCAGAATATTTTTAGGTTTTCTATAAGACTTCGAGAGATTGTTCACATAATCCGGAACACCCTGTATGTAGCAAGCCTGCATGTCTAAAAACACGATACTGCTGTTTTCTTAATCTTCTGGGTTTTTTAATGTTAATTTATGTAGGACACTATTTTATTTTATTGTTTTTTTTTTAACTAAACTAGAACAAAAAATAAATAAATTATTAACAAATATCTTTTTACCTTTTGTTCCAGCTGAAAGTAGTAAAGATGCCATACTACAGCACTGTCCCACGCACCAGGTCGATATAGGAGGCAAAATATATTGCATAGTGTCGTAAATCCCTAGACCTGACGTTATAACTCCTCCAGGTGAATTTATATACATATGAATAGGCTTAGTGGTCGACTCGGATTGTAGGTAAAGAAGCTGAGCTATTGTAACCGAACTAGTTATGTCATTTATCGGCCCCATGAGACAAATAATTCTCTCCTTCAGTAGTCTTGAGTAAATATCGAACGCTCTCTCACCTTTTCCTGATTGTTCAATGACTATTGGCACATGATGGAAGGGAAGATTTATCATGGAGGAAAAACTTTTTGAAAGAGCTGGTATTTGAAAGGATGGTAAAATTAGTTTGAACATTTTTACGTTTAATTTTGATGACGTGATTTTTACTGACAAATTGACGTTACTGTCATATAATTTTTATACAGGAAAATTTAAGGGCATAATATTAATTTCAGATTTAATAAATAATTCGCTGTATTTAATTTGTGACAGATAGTTTATTATTATTTATAAAAATGATATAGGGCGTGACGTAATAACTGTGTATAATATATCAAACTTAAAACTAGTAAGCAAGAGTCCTTTTACTTTATATGCCCACGGCCGATTTTATTGAATTTTAGTATACAGGGGTTTTTTGAGGCGCTGATCATGAATCTGAAGTCAAATTTTGTTGATGGCTTTTAGTTTTTAAGTTATAACAACTTACCTGGACTTAACCTTAAAAATGCACAAACTTTCCTAAAATTCCTCCCTCTTGAACCTGGTCACACCCAACCTGAATGATTTTATGGTAGAACACCTTTTATTTTACAGAATAAACTACCCGATATCTACTTATTAGTTTTACTAAAAAACACATTTAAAAATTTTATTTTTATATTCAAAAACAATCAAGGAAATTATCTAGGCATTTTTAGACAGATGAGTTGGTAAAACTGAAAGGTGCCATATTTAAAATTTAAATTGCTTTACCAACATTAAATGTAAAAACAAAAAATTAAAAAAGTATCTTTAATAAAACCATTATTTTAATCTTTTGTAAAAGGTGCATTATGATAAGGGTGCATAAGGACTCCTTCAGTTATATTGCAAGGTGTTTTTATTTAGAAGTTAAATATTAATACAAGTGAGGTAGGGGTGCATTTCCCTGAATTTGGATTTGTTAATGAGGTATATATTAAATAGCTAATTGACATCGTCCTTTTTTTAAAAAAACAAAATAGATGCAGTTAATGTAAACTCCATTTTTACATAATTAAATTTTAAAAAGAAAGCGCTTTTCAATTGTTTCCTAAGTTGTACCATGGCTTAAAAATCCTTAGACACTTTTGATGACTTTTTAAAAGTAAAATATTGTTCTTTTGGTGGTGTTTTTTGTTAAAAATTGCGGAAAAAATGGTAGGGGCCATTTTAGTAGATTATGAAATGACCTTCATTTTTTGCCATAACAAAAAATTCCCTTATTCGCATATTTTGGCAGATATTCGCGGGAAACTCGTTTTTGGGACTTTGGGAGGCCATTTTCAGCGGGTTCCCATTTCGAAATCGTGATAAAGTTTTTTTCGCTCGAAAGCATCCGCGAAGACCTAAGAATTGCGACACAAATGAAAACAGTACAGATTTATTTACAGCTTTGGGTACTTTCAGGTCTTCAGTTACTGGACAAATACATCAATTGGGCACTTACATATTAAAAGGGTACACTGGAATTTACATTAATTTATTACCTATTTTAAGTAGAAAACAACTTTAAAAAAAGTCCGTTTTTTTGTCAGCCTTTAACTTAAAGGGCTTTTAAAGCTCTTTTTACTTAATTTATGAATTAGGCAACCATTTTTACAATATATACCAAACATGTAGGAGAAACTGGGGGTAGGGATGCACCAATTTTTTAGCAAAATAAACTCTTTAAATTATTGCATATTCGCTTTAAAATACCATATGGTAAATTCCAGTATGATATACTTAGTTTTATTTAAGCCGCTCTACAATTTTTATGATATATTTTCCATTATCCCCTAAAATGTCTTTAAAAATATCTTTTTAATCATCAATTACGTCCATGTTTATGTTTTTAACAAAATAATAGACCCAAAGTTTAGCCACACTTCATCTATAGGTCAAAGTTATTTTAACTTAACCCAGTGGCATATCTCCTGGTGATCGTGCCATTTCAAATAGTTTTGATTGGATCTTTACCAAATTTAATTACTTTTGACATCTTCCGCTATATAACACTTTTGTCAAAAGAGAACGAGTACCGTTCTATCTTCGGACAAAGCTGTAGTCTAGCTAAATACTTAAATTATTTAAAAATTGTTTTCAAACTTTAGAAAATATCTTGGTTTTTTTTTAACATCTACTTCTTATAAAAAAATAGTCTACATTATGTTAATAATTATTATAAAACATTTTTGTTAAAATATTTTTATGTGTTACCCAATAAGATTAGAGGTACAGGTCAGAAATATCGATAAATCAGAAATCAGTTTCATGTTTATATTTTTTTGCAAGAAGTTAAAAAAAGGTATTTAGTTGAATTATGATCGACCTGCTAAAAGTATCAACAATATTGTCTACCCAAATAAAAAATATTCAGCACAATCTTTAAACGGATGATATACAATTAGCTGTTTTATGTGCTCTTACTAGTTGCAGCAATGGATCCCTATTACTGGCAACCTGACAAGCGGGACTCAAAACCAGAAAATCATATATACACTCCAAGCTTAAAAGCCCACAACCTTATTGGTGGCGTAGGAAATACGGAAGATCGTAGTTCCTCTCGCGTCCACTTAACTACTCCAAAAGAGCAAAGCAATACAAGAACTGCTAGCATGTTAGTAGCAAGGACTTTATTTATTCCAGAAAATTTGGATTCCCAGCCTGTAATAGCTTCTGAGCTCGGTCTTCACAGCTCTTACATCTTGGGTACGATTTTATTCGATACCTAAATATAGATAATTTGTTGGGGGAGTAGCGCGCTATCGGCAAGTGCATCAGCTTCTAAATCGTTCTCGTACCGGCTTTAGCTTAAGTTTTGGACACTTGGGCCAAACTCTATGCCGACATCTCCGGTATATTCTTAAACCCTGTTGTAGGTCTCGCTCGCTAGTTGCGTAGAGTTTTAGGTCATGAATATAAAACAGATGGGTTACCTTATACTTACGTCTTTCAGGTGGTCCACAGTACTATAGACATCTTCCAAAGAGACACGAATACGGGCAGCAGCAATTACAGAATAGCAAAGGATTAGGTGAATAAAGAACTTTGATTTTCAAAGTGACATCAATCGCTTAATACATCGAATTAGGTTAAGAGGAACCATAAGATCTTTAAGCAGATGCAACAGTAATTTGTGAAATGCTTTTTGGTAATCAATTCACGCCAAATTGAAGTTGCGTTTGTATTAAACTGAGTCTTGTGTGATGCACCTATCAACTGGGAGATTTTCTTTGCAACCACTAACTCCTCTTTTTCTTCTTCGCTGCTTCCCTTTATTAGAGAGTATAGGAACAACTGCACTCGATGTTCTGAAATATAAGATTCTGGTGAAAGCATTGTAGCAAGTATTGAGGGAAGTAATCGGTATATAGTTTTTGGGTTGTTATTAATTCCCCTTTTTGGGTGTCAATATAGTTCGGCCCTCTACATAAATCACCAAGAAATTGGAGTGTCCCCATTAAGAAAGAATCAAAGATTCTGGCTAAATGCGAATGTGTACTGGGGAATTTCTTTCACCAGTAGTTGTTGATAGACACCTTTCACCTTCTCCGGCGTGATTGGCACACTCTCATGCTGGCAAGCTGCTTGTCCGCACAATAGGCTCTAAAGTTAATCAAAGTAGGAGTATCTCGTCGTATCGGCTTTGAGGCTTCGTAAATATCCTTTCAGAACTGTTCCACGACATTGGCTGATAGCGGATTTTCAATTGTTAGTGTTGACTCTGCAAGAAAGCTAGAAGGTCTACTTACAAATTTATTTGTGTCTCTTATCCCTCTAGCTTTTTTCTTTAAGCTGTTATTAATAACACCCAAGAATCGTATGCAGGTCCAGACAACGCTGTTTCATGATGAAATGCATTATTATGTTGAGTATATGGTGTTTTTAACGTAGCTTTAAACCTATTTTTCTGATCTTTTCAGTAAAATTCTGTTGGCTGATATATATATATATATATATATATATATATATATATATATATATATATATATATATATATATATATATATATATATATATATATATATATATATATATATATATATATATATATATATATATATATATATATATATAATTTATATATATATATATATATATATATATATATATATATATATATATATATATATATATATATATATATATATATATATATATATATATATATATATATATATATATATATATATATATATTTTTTTTTTATATATATATATATATATATATATATATATATATATATATATATAAAACAGTAAAGCGCAGATACTGCGAACATAGGACGATTAGACGATTTTGGATGTACCTAAAAACGCCGCACGCATTGCTTATCGATCAATAATTTTCCAGAAAACAATTCAATACGTTTATTTCTGAAATAGTTCTTTAGTATCGAACGCTCGACAGCAATAGTTGTACTGTGTCGATTATTTGCGACCAAAAAGTTTTTTTTTAATAATAGTTATTAATAATGGATGTTTACGAACTGGAAGACAAAATTCAAATTATTGAATGGAATTACCGTGGAAATCCTGTTAGGGGAATTGGGGAATTATTTAATAATTTATTTCTAACCAGGCCGACTCCCACGATTTCCACTATTTACCGAGTCATTAAAAACTTGCTGACATTTGGTTGTTTAACTCCAAGAAAACATAAACATGATAGTGCCTCAGAAAAAAAAACAAAGGGAAATGAAAGAAATTATGGTAGTGGCAAGTGTTATTAAAAATCCTACAGTTTCCATTAATACAATTGCAGAACAGGTTTTTTTTGAGCAGAAGATCAGGGGCAAGAGTGCTGAAAAAAATTAATACCGATCCTAGAAAGTAAGAAAAACCAATGAAATTTTCCCTGATAATCATTTTAGACGAAGGCAATTTTTTTAAACTGTAATGGAAATGAAAAATAACAATGAAAATTTTATAAGAAACATTGTTTTTACTGATGAATAACATTTCCACTTCATGGTCTCACCCAACGATTTTTTTTTCTGAGGTCACGTAAAATCATAAATTTATGGTTTCCAGGAGAATAGGGCTAATAATCTACAAGAATTGCAATTACAAATTGGGAATTGGGAATTGGGAATTTAGGATTATTACCCTTAACATTCTAGAAAATGTCAGAAGGCGTTTTTATGACAATCTTGGTTATTGTTTGGCTCAAGAAGGTGGTTTATTTGATCATCTTTGATAACTTGAAAAAGAGTTTTTCTTTTTTTATTCTATGAATGCACATTAAATTATTTTCTTAAAAATATTTTCTACGTTCCATTATTTATTTGAGAAAATTATTTTATTTTATTAGGAAAAACTGTTTGGTTTTTAAGCAGCAAACGTTGCGGTCTCGTAAGCAACTAATTTTAAATTTATGACTGATAAGAAATCAGACCCGAAGTCGGTTGACGCTAGCTAGCTCCTGCTACTTGCCTATAAACACTGCATCCTCTTACTGAAAATAAAAACGTAGTAAACAACTAAACTGGACAGATAGTTCTTCCGAATTTATCACCGCACTCCCCCCCAGTCCTAACCAAAATGCGCCACGTGAGAAAACGAGACGGAAGTTGAGATGCAAGCCACAAAATTATTATTGGTATTTTAGAATTGGGTACATCCAAACTTGTCCAGGAGCCTCCTATGTTCGCAGTACGGTGCGCTTTACTGTTTTTTTTTTTTTTTTTTTTTTTTTATATATATATATATATATATATATATATATATATATATATATATATATATATATATATATATATATATATATATATATATATATATATATATATATATATATTATTGTTTGTAAACGTAATGCCTCTTGCTGCGTTAGATCTATTTTTTTGGTATTTGTTGCATTCGGCGTTCGCTCTTTCGAAGTGTTTGGTGAAAGCTGCCTAAACGGTTGTTAAAGAAGTTGTTTCGCAGCCTCATAAACAGCGTTGTTGAGTGCCAATTTACCCGTAAGTTCCTAAAGTCTCGAAGAGCATTGTCCGCTTATGTGATATTATATTATTTCTTGTTTTATTATTATTATTATTAAAATAAATGAATGTAATTTAAATTTACAGACTGGGATTGATTTTCTAATTTTGAGAAAAATGTGCGTCTATCTTAAATCACTTAGTTTTTACTTGTTGATATATTTTAAATAGAAATCTATATAACTGCCTTTTACATAATCTTTATTTACGATAGGTAGCAATGGTATATATCCTTGTTATACAATTTAAACTTTAACATGGGACCATTTATTTAGCATATGCAATCAAATTTTGCGTCGGAAAGAGATTTAAATGAATTATTTATTATAAACTTCGTAAAAGTTTTATACCATGCAATTAGATTCCGATACTGAATGGAATGAGAATGGGATTTAACCATCCCGTCGAAGAATTTCAAGGAAATTTGCCGAATAATACCCTTTCATTCTACCTTACAAAATAGGTAATTCTCCATTTGAATAGACAGGTTTATTCGAATTGGACAAACTTTAATCGAAAAAGCAAGAACATAAAGTGGGTTATAAAATTTGTGTGTGTATATTATTTATTTATTTAAACAAATTCAACACTACAAAATTTACTTAATAATACTTTTATTTTATATGTAATATGTTAAAAAGATTTAGTTTTTCGAAACCATTATAAAATACCTGATAAATAAGAAAGAGTATCCGGCCACCTAATAAAATGGGTAAATAGAACATCGGAAAAGCAAAAAGTTTCGGTTTTAATTTTGCTGCAAGGTGTACTTGGCTTTGAATTTATTTTATATTTTCTCAGATGTTCTTTGTATAAATTAACGAATATTGAAAAATGTAAAAAAGTTTGTTAGTTGTAAGGTGTGAAATCAGCTGTTTGTTTTATAAGCAAACAGAACAAATAGCGAACCTTCTACACAAATTCAAAATTAAAATAATGGAATTATTTTTTGTTGTTTAGCGTATTAATAAATTAAAAAAAAAACGTTCAAATGTATAATTTAAAGAGGATTAAAAAAAACCCGGCTCTCTGGGGAAACAATGGTCAATTATTTTACGTTTGCTACGTACCTTAAACACTTTTGTGCAGCTTTAGCATCCACAATTATTATTATGGTCTAAGAGATAGAGCAAAAAAATCATCGTCATCAGTGTTTTTTCCTTAAAACATGTTCATTTAGTATTGTTAATTATGTTCCCGCGCAGGCTGACAATCTATTGGATACAGGGCAGCAATAACGGGTAAAAAAGAAAAATATCTAGATTTCATTTTTCTAGGTAAAAACCGTGCGTTGGACTAAAAAAATTATGAGCAGATTTGATCTCTTCATTTTTAAGCCCGACGCACGGTTCTCACCTAAAAAAATTAAAACTAGATATTTCTCTGCATGGTGATATTATTTACCGATATTGTTATGATCATGCAGAGAAATGGTTTTTATTTTTTTTAAGCGAAAACCGTGCATCGGATTAAAAAAATAAATCAAGTGATCAACTTTGCTTATAAATGGGGATTTCAAACATATTTTTTATTTTAAAAGAAATCAGTGACGTACCATCAATATCTGCCAAAAAAGGCAGGTCAAATTCCGTACCAACGCCATTGATAAAAATTAAAAAAATAAAAAAAATGTAGTACACATAAAAATGCCTCTGTACATGTATGCCAAATTTTATTAAAATATCTAAAGTAGTATTACTGACATTAATAATAAATAATTTATTTTTAAAAATTTTACTACCCTGCATCTCAAAACTTAAGACGTTTAGGACATACGTTTATATGAAGTTTTTTTTTTAATATAGACATTCAATTAAAAAACACCCTGTATAAAGTAAGCGGTAAGGATAATTTGACCCCGTTTTAGCGCCCTAGGTATCCACCTCACTGTCTACCCTTTTGGATTTAGATACCTGCCTTCGCAAGAACATAATTAACAATACTAAATGAACATGTTTTACAGAAAAAACACCATATTACTGTATGATGATTTTTTGGCTATAGCTCTCTGTCTATTAGGTCATTACCAACGTTATTTTTAAATATTTTTTACAAAGCAATCACAAAGATTGATAAATATATATATATATATATATATATATATATATATATATATAATATATATATATATATATATATATATATATATATATATATATATATATATATATATATTTGTGTTTGGTTAATAATATTTTTTAACAGCACTCGGGTTTTGCTGTCATTTTGTTATGGAACATAATAGAATCTCTTCGTGTTTCCAAAGTTAAAATACAAAAGTTTTTAAATTAGTGAGGGATAATACTTAAGTGCTACAGGATGCAGAGCTCCAAACCTTAATTATTCTGCCTGAATAGGTAGGTGGTGATTCTTTTTTTTTTCTTAATACTAAAAAATCGTTGGATGGAATACCTCAATTGCTTTTAAAAATGTGCTTTCATTTGTCAACCTATTACATTTCTCATGACTTGGAGTATTAAGTGTCGCCCGTGTTTAACCCATTTCTTAGAAAGAATGCGAAAAGCTTATTTCTAGTTATAGATTTAGGTCTCCTCTCTGATTACTTTCCAAGGTAATGGAAAAGCTAATTAATTTCCAAATTGCTATTTTTACCTTACATAGACCCCCTTTTTTTACAATTAATCCTAAACACTTTTGCCCTCTTTTTTAACGAGTTGTTGGGAAAGTTGCACTTTTGTCTGCAAAATTTATAGAATTGTCGTGAAGAAAAAGCTTTTAACTTAGACCGTCTAAAAAATAAAAATGAAGAGTTTTTTGGGATTTTTGTTTTGAGTTAGAATTTAGGTTATGATAAAACAGGTTGTTTGAAAAAAAACTTTTCTCTTTTTTAAATGGGAGCTCCTGCTTTCGCTTCGGTGTCTGCAAAACTAACAGTTAGAATATAAAAGGGAGGTAGATAGGTAGGTAGGTGGCAATGGTAGTGGTAGCAAGAAACGAGGATACCCTAATGAACGCAGCAAATACAGGTCTACAAAGAATACTGAACTGGATGGAAAAAAGAAAATTACAGATCGCCCCGGAAATAACTAAGAAAAGAAAAGTAAAGCCAATCTTGTTCAGCATAAAAGACGTTACGTTAATCTCAGTAAAGCAGTTAAATATCTGGGCATATGGATGGATACTAAGCTGAACTTTAGTGAACATATCAGCAAAATAATACAAAAATCCGAAAAAACCGTTACAGCATTATCCAGCCTGATGCCGAATATAGAAGGTCCTAGGTCATTAAAATGCCAACTGTATTCTAATGTCGTCCATTCCCAAATACTTTATGGCGCACCAGTCTAGTATGAAGTCACCAACAACAAAAAACTCACTGCCAGGCTTAGTGGTCTACAAAGAAAAACAAGCATTAGAGAAGCGAGCGCTTATAGAACCGTATCCACAGATGAAATAGGGGTGATTGCTGGAATCCCCCCGATAAACTTGCTGATCATCGAAAGACGAGAGAGATACACCGGTACTGATAAAGTCACAGCGAGAGCTTGATGACCAGATGGCAGGAACTGTGGGTCAGTTCTACCAAGGGGCGGTGGACATACTATCTAATTCCTAATATTAAATAATGTGTAAACCGTGAGCATGGAGAGGTCGACTACTTTTTTACGCAGGCTCTATCCGGACATAGCTGTTTCAGAACACAGACGATCCAACACAAGTAAATGCGACTACTGCAATGTCGATGATGTCCAGCACACATTCTTTAAGTGCTGCAGATGGGAAGAGTTGCGCAGGGATTTCCTAAACCATACAGGAAAATAATTTAATCCCTCTAAAATGATTCTACTAGAAGGGGAGACAACATGGCATAGCGCATATTAAATTATTAGAAAAATAATTGAAACAAAGGAAACTAAGAAAAGAAGCAATCAATATACTGGCTTGATGGTCGGATAAACAGAGAGACAGAAGGGGGCACGCACACCAAAGAAATGAGCAATCGGTTACCAGTGCGAGGTGCATGGAACAGTAAGGAAAGGGTTTAGTGGGTCGGCGCTGTCCGGACTCCCACACTGCCACGTGCGCTAGAACACCAAGCATGTGCATAGATATACATTCCTTATTCCTACTATATAAAAAAAATAAAAATAAAAATAAAAAAAGGTAGGTAGGTAGACTAAATTGCCATTTCCTTATTAATTTTCTTCTTGTTTGTTTTCTGATCTCAAATGATCCGGACTCCGGCCCTGCATTTGGGATATTTTTTTTTCTTTGTCTTTTTCATTTCTTATTTTCTTTTTTCGTCCGCATTTTTGTTGAAAGACTTTTTTTCGGCTTCGCCTTTATGTTTTTATTTTGGGTGTCTACGCTATTTATGCTATTATGGTCTCATTTATTATTCTATGGATTTTTCTAAATGGAAAAATGTTGTTTCTTAAAGTTCCTTTATCTGCTGTTATTCTTGTGTTTTTGGTTTTTGTATTAAAGAATTTTCTAGTTATTTGTAGGTGTATTTCTTCTAGTTTCTTCTGTTTTAGTCTGTTGTATAGTTCGTCAGTGGTTATGTTTTGGAATATAAAACGGACCTTAATACGAGTTAAACCATATCAGAGTGGTCGAACAGAAAACTGAGCGGTTTTGCGGTTTTTGGAGAATAGCATTGAAATGTTAGACATAATTTAGGGAAAAAATTGTGAAATGCGTTAAGGAGTGCTGAGTTTGAAATTTACGCCATGGATGGGAATGGGAAAAAGGCCAAAAGAAAAAACGAAAAGAAATGTGTTTTTCTTTAAGTTTTTGCGTGCATGACGTACTGTGAAAACTGGGTCCCAAAAAGTTTTGTGTAGGTATGTGATTTTGGTTAGATAAATAATAATATTATTAATGAGGAAGAGGGTTTGTGTGCCTGTTGGTTTCAAAAAAGAATTTTAAAACTCTTCGTACTACATATAGTTCTGGGCATTTTATATTGAAATATTTGTTTTCTAATAAAATTACTTTTGGCAGCTTTGGACTAGGCAATCATGCCTCATGTAAGAGTTGGCAGGATGATTTGTTTGTAAATCAAGAGGTGATTAAAAAGTTTGCTGCTGTAGGGTAATAGTGGGTACAACATCATGAGCTTTTTATTGCAAAAGGTAATTTTATATCTGTTATGGGAAAGTCAGGATAATTTTTGTCAAACAATAATCCCAAATAAACTGCTTGGTTGGCCAATTTATAAGAGTTGTTTATAAAAAAAATTGTAGATCTGGAGTTTTTCAATGCGTATAAAGCAGTATAAGAGTTTGCTTCTTTAGAGATATCGGCTGTAAAGAAGAGGACTAGAACTGCACCTTAAGAAACACTGTTCTGTACTAATGTTTTAAACGCAAAACTTATCATAATTATGTTTGCTGTCGTTAAAACAGTAGATCCGTACTCATTCCTTACTTATGAGCGGCTAAGTTCGACAAAACTAAGAATCACTTAACACCACTTTTAGCATTAATTCTTGATTTCATTTAAAGAAAAACTTTTAATAATGCCTTATGCCTTATTAAAAAACCTGCATATTTTATATTAACGGGTTTTACTGCGAGGAGCCAATCAAATTTCTTCTCCATCAGCTCCTAGTAAAGCAAGACAAAGTGGCTCTCTCATTCATCCCTTTATAGTTTCTCTGGAGAGGCCCGGAACTTTATATTTTATTTTTTTTATCTTTTAATATTTCGTTAATAAACCGCCACTAGCTTTCTTTTATAGATTAACCTTTCCCAAGATTAGGAAAATTATATTAAAAATCGTCCCCTTGCCCATAGTTGACGAATTTTTTGTGTTGCTTACTCCTGTTAATTTTAGAATAGTGATTTAAAAAGAATAAGGATATTTAATTTCTTAATAAAAATTAGGACTATAGCGATAAAAACATAATAATTAGACATTTAAAACTATTTGCATTCTAAATTGTTTTTTCTTTTGAGTACTCTGAAATTATGGTGTAAAAATATATAATCAAGTCTAGTCTTTAGAAAATTAGATCATGATGAGAATTTATTTTTGACCAACGCACATTCATCATATCTAGGAAGATTTGGATGCATCCGAATTGCCAATATACATGCTGCAAAAGCGCTGGACGAAAATAGTTTCTGTCAGGCGGATCGTCGTTTTTATGTGCAATGCGATTTACCATAAATATTTACTGAGATTTTGACACGATGAAATTGAAAACCAGCCACTTGCACATTCTGAAAAATTTATTAGGTTTGGGACTTTATTTATTGAATATAAAGCCAAAATAAATCTAAATAACGATGCAAAAACACTAAGTCGGAAGATATATCGATGGACACTACTTTTTGCGATGAAGTTTTTGCATGGGTTTATTCAGATTTTGAATAGTTTTTGCAGAAATTGTTTTACATACATTTGTTTTTGTAAATAATCATATTGTAACTTAATTAGAGTCTAATCTTTACCACTATTGATGAATAAGATTAACCTAAATTAGGCTATACAGGGTGTCCTGATAAGGTCGTCCTCCGGCGATATCTCGAGAACCCTCATCGCATAGCTTTCAAAAAAAAAAATATTTATAGTAAAACCAGCCTCGAGAATATGCTGGAAATTATTTTCAAGCTTCTAATTTTACCGCTAGAGAGCGTAAAACTAAGAACAACCTGTCAAATATAGGGAGCGGGAGGAGCGAATGTACATTTGAAAAAAATTAAATAACTTTTTTCGGCTTAACCGCCTTTAATAAAATAGGTCTCGTTTAAAAGAGCTTTTACTAGGGCTTAAGGTAAAATATTGGTATAATTAATTTGTTTTTTGTTTTTTCCTAGTGACTGATTTGTGTCAAAGTTATAAATTTTGTAAATTTTTTAAAAAATTTAAATACAATAGCATTATTATTATAAGCCCATTTAATATCTTAATCAATTCTCGACTTATTACCGAAAAACTGCATTGCTCGTATCCTTTTTTATTTTAAGTTGTCAGATAAATAACGCGTTGTTTTTATCGAGAATATCATGACAACAAAAACCATTTGTTTTTCTACGAATAATAAATAATATCAATAATATCCTTATTATTTGTATATCATCAATTTAATAGCAGCATTCATAATTACACGGCTCGTAGATAATAATAGCTGATTTATTATCTACGGGCTCTGGCTACTTGTATTTTCATTGTGCTGGAATAGGATCCACATTTCCAGTTTCTCTTAAACGGGTTGTCAAATGTCTAAACACTTTTTTATTAAAATGTTGTCTTTCAGAAAACCTTATGGTTTACTGTCTTGCAGCAATAGAGGCATTTTGAAAATTTTCGAAATAAACGGCGAGCATAGCTTCTTATTTTACTACCGAGCCTCGGTAGTAGAATAAGACATAATTTAAAATTACTTAATAATGATTAACGACACTACTTCTAATAATAACGATGAACTACGATAAACAAGAACTAAATAAAAAATTATCAGGTTTTGACGTCCCGGCAGTCTCGATAAAAACGCCGCGTTGTTTATCTGACAGCTTAAAATAGTATAGAATACGAGTAATGCAGTTTTTGGCAATTACTCGAGAATTAATTAAAATATCGAAATGCGGTTTTCACTAGTTTTTTTACTTTTTATGTCCTTTTTAATGGGCCTATAATAATAATACCATTATCCCTATAATTTTTTTGAAAAAAACTGACAAATCAGTCTCAAGGGATAAAATAAAAAAAAATTAATTTAACCAATATTTTATTTTCAGCCCTGGTAAAAGCTCTTTTAAACGAGACCTAGTTTATTAAAAGCGGTTCAGCCAAAAAAAAGTTGTTTAATTTTTTTTAAATGTACGTTTGCTCTTCCCCCTTCCTGCATTGAAAAGGTTGGAGAAAAACGCTTAAGAGAAAAAAGTTTCCTTATTTTACATAGTTTGTGAGAAAACTATCAACGACATATTTTTAAATAATCCGTGTTTTCAATTTTGGTTTTAGTGTTACGCCTGGTGAAATTAGAAACTTAAAAATAATTCCAGCATTTTCTCAAGGCTTATCAGGAAAACAAACCCGGCTACCTATAAATTATAATAATATTATTATTTTAATGGCGTCGATAAACTGTTAAAATTTAGCTTATCAATGTATCATGCTAAATCTATATCGTTAAACAGAACTTAATTAAACATTAAAAAAATCATAAACATGAAATATACATATATGTATTTATTTATTTTGTATCTTATATACAGAAAAAAATAATTTAAAATATCTAGTTTATTATAAAATCCCTTACTGCCATAAATGATCAAGCATTAATTAACTGTTGTTTTGGTAAAAAATTCTTTAGAAATATTTACAGAATTTTTCTGTTAGTGTTATGTACAGGGTGTTTCGGGAGGAAAGGAAAATATTTTGGAAACATGTTCAGAAGGTCAAAATAAGAGAAATTAACCCATATGTTTTAATCCGATTCTTAACCGTCTCTGAAATAATCGGTTCTTAATTTTTTTTTAACTATTTTTTATTTTAAAAGTAACACAAACAAATACTAGTAAAACAACAAAATTCCGATAATTTAGAATGTTTTCGAAAATACTCCCACCAACTTCAATACAAGCTGCAGCAAGTTTGTTAATCGCTCGTGTTGCGCATTGAATTTCTTGGGGATTGTTTATAATGATATTTGCAGCATTAAAAATTCGATTATGAAGTCCTTTCACGGTTTTTACTCGTGTTTCGTATACTAGTGATTTCATCCACCCCCAGAGGCAATCATCCAGTTGGTTTAGGTCTGGTATCCTCGGTGGCCAAGCTTAAGGTCCTCCTCTGCCAATCCAACGATCAGGAAAACAATTATTCACTTCGCACCCGGCGACCTAAATGAGGCGGGGCTCCATCGTGCTAAAAGAATATTCGGTGTCGAACAATTAACGGGACATCATCCAACATGTGTGTTAAATGGTCTTATAAAAACCGTAAATATCCATCTCCAGTAAGACGCTCATTCAATACAAAAGGACCAAACAACTGGTCGGTAAGCATTCTACACCACACATTAATACTGAATCGATGTTGAAATTTTCGTTCAAACGTGGCATAAAGATTTTTATCCGACCCCCTATGTTCATTGTGACAGTTATTGATTCCATCGCGGGTGAACTGAGCTTCATCGCTAAATAAAATGTATTGATGTAGGCCTCGATTTTGTTGGATCCATTCACAAAATTAAACCCTTAAGCCACAATCACCTTCTTGAAGATGTTGAACCGGTTGAACATGGAAAGGCTTTAAACCGTTTTTTCCAAACGCCCACCTATGATTTTAATCGAAGTTCCTTTCGTAATTCGCCCTGTACTAACACCTGGGTTCTCTTCAGCCATATCCAGAACATTCTCTTTATTTTCCACATTTAGACCCGCCTCTCGTTCAAAATCAATCCTTACGCTTGGAAACATTTCTGTTTCCTGAGCATTTGCAAAAACTTTTAAAAAACTTTTCGATTACGGCCTCTTTGATTTAGAAAACGACGTCGGTATTCATCAATAGCACGTAATGCGCAACCATTACAGAAACCATACAAGAATATCATACAGCATACTCCCTATGGGTGAATGTGTGAGGCATTACGTATGGAACCTTTTCTCTTTTCGAGTCGAAACGCTCAGAATCAATTAAACTGACAACCATGCTTGTAAAAACTAACAAAAAAGGTTTCCGAATTACTAAAACTGGAGTAAGAAATACAAAGCTTCTTAATTACTCCAAAACTTTACAAAAAAAACTTTAGAACCGATTATTTCAGAGACGATTAAAAATCGGATTAAAACATATGGGTTAATTTATCTTATTTTGACTTTCCTCCCGAAACATCCTATATAGTTGAAACCTTCGAGCATATACTTGCCTACTTAAGGCAGCCTTGCCGCTTAGCCGTGCGAAAAAGCGTACGAGAGAGAAAAAATAATAAGATTATGACCTTTATTTATCTTTGCGTGCGGATTGGTCGGCGGGGTATATACTTCTTTTCGCCGATTCCTCTAGTAAGTATTTGCTTAAAGGTTAAAAATGATGCAAATAAATTTTTTTTTATACAACTATGATAAAATAGTCCCACCAGTTGCACTAATTTTGCTAATAGAAAAGACTAATTTATGAGGATTTTAAAAAGGATTTTATTTACTTTTGGTTAGTTCTGGTTATTATAAGATAGACAAAAAAAATTTGATATTTTCACTGGAAAAAGCCAAGTAACTAAGGCCAAAAAGAACAAAGGTTTTATTATATACTTTTTACTATTGTTAAACATATAGGAAATTATTTAAAACTTACTGTTCAAACAAAGTTTAATTCTCTACACTGAATATATGTGTAACCGATAAAACCAAAACTATATCAGTAAATCTTTATTACTTACTTTGCTAGTATAAAATAGTATCTTATATAAGAAGCATATAATAATGGCTGTTACTTAGGTAAATAAAGTGTATGATATCAGCTGTAGTCCAGAAAACAAAGCTAAAAAAGTGCAAAACCTGGAAATTTTTTCAGAATGTATAGATTTGCTTGAAAATTTGCAATTAAGATTAACTTACTTTCCTCTTCAAAATCTATATTATGCTGATGGGCGCTCTTTATTTTTTAGGGGTGAAAACTACACTTTATTGCTAAAACCAATAAAACTATACATCAAAGCTTAAGTTAAGTAAATTTTGACTTAAATAAGTTGAATAAGTAGTATTTTGTTTCTTTGAAACATTATTTAAAATATTTTAGCCCTTAAAAATCCACCCCTATTATGATATAAAAAAAATATTTACCCAAAAAAATTAATATATTATCATAGTGTGTTGCATGAAAATTTAGGATTAAGCTTAACTTACCCTCCTCCTAAAATCTTCATTATGCTGAAGGTCGCTTTTTTTAGGGTGAAAACTACCCCTTATTGTAAAACTTTTATATAAAAGCTTAATTCACATAATTAGGCTTATATAAATTAAAAATTAAGTATTTAATTCTTTGAAACAATATTTAAAATATTTTAACCCTTGAAAATCAACACTTATTATGATTTATTAAAAAAAAATGTTTATTATAGAAAATTAACATATTGTCACAAAGTTGTAATTAACAAATGTGAGTGCTCAAAAGTATTACTAATTTAATTTTGTAATTTTTTAATTCCTAAAAATCCACCCCTTACAATATTACAATGCAAAAAATAGTATAAATCCGCAGATTTTTAAAAAAATGCTTCTGAATCGCTTGTAGAATGCTCCAAAAAATTGTTTTTTTAAGCATAACTCCTCTGTTTTTTGTGATAAAAGTTCTTAAAAAATATTTTGTTGGTTAGTTGTGGTTACTTGTTTTTAAGAGCTTTAAGGTCCTTTATATTAAAACTGTTAAAAAACCCTTACTTTTTTAAAGGGGTGAGTTTAAAGAGCTAAAACAAGGTATTGCTCGTCTATACCCAGGCGTTTAATACGTTTATATGTTAATCAATTTTCATCACACAGTAAATTAAAAAAAAAACAACAACACAATGTTTGTAATTTAAAAAGGTACAATTTAATACTTTAGTAATGTTTACGTGTCTCCCTTAGTTTTCGAGTTATTTTCAAGAAAAGGTCATTTTTCATTAAAATTCTGAAATTTGATTTTCAATGCAGCTCATTTTTTTTTTTTTTAATTTTAATTTAGCAATTTAAATCGGTTAAAACTTTAAAATACATTCATGATACATGAATAAAGAGAACTGAAAAAGGACTACGACTCATTTTCATTGGGGTAGTAATTAGGGGGTTGTTTTCGAAGATTTTTGCATTTAAAAAATTTTGGTTTAACCTTATTTTAATCATAACTCACTCAACTTTTATTATACATACCTTTAAAAAAAATAGAGAGGTCTTTGCAAATGCTTTATAAAGAATAATATTAGTTTTCTTCGAAAAATTCGTAGTTTCTGCGTTATTTGCTTTTAAAAAACATTGAAATTTTGTGTTCGATGAATAACAGTTAACTTTTGACAAACCACAACTTGGTTTATATTGGTCCCACAACAATAACAAAAAACATTTTATTTGTTTTTTTAAAAGCTACAATTTTGTTATTTAAATTTTTTTAAGAAAGTGCACACTTATCGAGTTATTTGCAAAAAACAGATTAAAAATGTTGATTTTATCGACGAAAAAGTCAGACTTTCGATCGCGAATAATTCTAAAAGTATGCATTTTACAAAAAAAAAATGCATAAAAACAATTTTTTGCTTAAAAATCATTTTTCTATTGATTTCTGTAGTCAAAATGTAAAAATACTGTACTTTATCTATGATAATTAACTTATTTTAGCTTAAATTTGTATACATTTTAATTTTTAAATTAGTCATGGGTAAGTCAAACAACTCTTTGACGTTTCGAATTAAAATTAACCAAGACATTGTTCTGGTAATTGATTTATAGCCAGCTGTATCTTTTATTTAGTACTTATTAAACAGTATTGCAATTCGCAAGTATTTGTCTTTTTGTTTTATATTAATGGATAAGAGGAAACAGTAAAAAATTTAATTATTATTTACTAGTTAATAATGGATATGTTTATTATTTTGTAGACTTATGTATAATAAACAGATTATAGAATAATTATACACAGATATTTTAAAACTATAGGTTTAATGTCTACTTTTAAAATTCTTAACATCACTGTACTGAAAAATAAAAAACTGGGTTTAACAAAAATATGATAAAAACTTACTTTTAAGTTTATGGCTGGATTATCATAAATTTAGCCGTGGTTGTTTTTTTTATAATAAGGTATTTTCTGATGTAAATTCTGATAACATAAAGATTATCCTAAATATTTTTTTGGTAACCCCGCACAGCTGGGGTCAAATAAAAACTGCGTAGCACCTTTATATTTTCTCTTAATTTATTATTTACCCTTGCTCTAATTTTCCGCTTTCTAATACAGCTGTTTAGCTGCAAAGGCTTTATAAAGTCAAG
>JAHBCN010005516.1:0-54878 GCA_019359885.1 Listronotus oregonensis | reverse complement strand
AAATTGTCAAACTAAAAGTTAGATTATCCTCATTTTTAAAGAGGGGGTTTTTTTTTTGGGGGGTTTTTAAAAAATTCGGGTTTTTTTAAAAAAAGATTGACCCCCCCCTAGCGGCCAAAAAACAAAAAAAATTTCCAGCTACCACCTTTACTAACTATTTTTCCCCAACCCTGTGTAAATATTTTCGGGGATCCCCCCCTTTTAAATTTTTCACCCAAAAATTTGGGTTTTTTTTAAAAAAAATAAAATTTTACATTTAGTTATTTCTGTTACAAAAAAAAACTAATAAAAAAAAAAACTTCTGTTTACTTTAATCAACATGCATTTTGTACATTTTTATTTTTTTATATTATTTAAGCTAAGCGCAAAACATAAACATATAAATTTTTTATAATCGAAGACAGATGGCAATATTTTAAATGCTCCCGACAACTGAATAGCGTTGGCGTTTGCTCTATATTTTCCAATACGCGCCAAACTTTATGCTTCAGATGGTTAAAAAAAAAAAAAAAAAAATTTAAAGCCCCATTTTGAATCAAATTTTTGGCCATATAACTTGGGGCTTCAAGTCAGCACCAATGCAACTAAATAGTCAGGGGGGGGGGCTGTTTCGTGGCCGATTTTTTCCCAAAGGGTTTTTTTCTGTATTCTTATGAATTTTGATTAGAAAAATTAAATTTTGAATTTGGTTGTGTCTTAAGACAAAAATTTTTTTTTCAATCTATAATAGGAATTAATGTTTAACAACTGTCAATCGATTTTAACTTTTTTTAAACAATTTATTTGGGGGTTTTTCATTGGAAAAAAAGTAGTTTAAACGGAATATTGCTCAATTTAGTGCAACCATATTGCAAAATTAGAGTGTCTAAATTTTTTTTAACTTATAAATTGGCTGTTTTTTTAAATTTTTTTTTTTATAAAAAAATTTAAAAAGGAAAATTGCCCTTTTTTAAAAAAAAAAACTTTAACAGTAATTAAAATATTACTTATAACAAAGATATAAAATTTAAAAAATTTTTTTTTTTTTTAATTTTAAAAAAAAGAAATATAATTTGTTTATAATTTTTTAAAGTACTAAATTTTTAAATTATAAGCAAGCAAATTATATATTTTTACTTTATGATCCAAAACAAACATTTTTGGGGTTTTTATTATTAAACGAAAACATTTTGTAATGCTGGATTATAAGGAAACATCTAAAAAATACGAAAATTTTTTTTTTTTTTTGCACTAAATTTGAAATATATCTCGTTAAAATTAGTCTTTTTAAACCCCAAATTTCGATCGACCACAAAGTAGTCCGCCCCCAAACAAAAAAACAAAAAAGCGAAAATTTTTTTACGTCAAATATTTGGTAATTTACATTACCTAACCAGGGCTTCTGTTGATTGGTTGGTTGGTTGCAACAAAACCAGGCGGGGGTTTCCCCAAAGGATTTGGAACCAATGACCAAGGCATTAAACTGTGATAAAAAATCATCGAATACAATAAACCGCTTTTTTTTTTTTTGGGGCTTTCACAAGGCCTTGACACTTTGGGGTTTTTTGCATCTTAGACTCCTTGCAAAAATGTCGTGTCGACTATCCACCTTTTACTAATATATATCATATTAAAAAAAATACCATGATGGTAAAAAATGCACGAAAACACCAACCCCAAAAAAAAGGGGGGGGGGTACGACAAGGTGACTTTCCCCCCCAAATTTTATCACCGTTCAATATTCCAAATGCTTGAATGAAGGGAAGGGTTTAAATATAGATGGGTTAAACCTAACAAATCTGCGTTTCGCGGATAATATAGTTTGTTGTCTGACAACCTACAAGATATCGGGGAAAATGCTGGAAGATCTTGGAAAGTGCCGGTGGAAAAAAAAATGAATATATTAACAACTAAATTTATGACGAATCTGGTCCCTAGTGGAAATTTTGCTATTGGTGACTGTAAAGGGAAATTTCTTGATTTTGGTCATGAAGTTCAAATCTTGAGAAACAATAAAACAAAAAAAATTTTAAAAAAAAGAATTATGCTCTCTTTGGGCTGCATATGGAGACTTGGTGATGTTTTTAAAAAAAAATTTTCCCCCCCAATTTTTGTCTAAAATGAAAATTTTTTAACGTGCATTTACCGGTTATGACCTACCGCGCCGAAACTTTAATTTTGCAGTCACAACTGCTAAAAGCAAATAAACAACACAAGATAAAGATCATGCCCCGGTTTTCATTTCTCCCATTTAAAGAAAGGGGGACTTACGGGGAAACGATTTTACACCGGGGTGCCGGGAACTGGGCTAAACATGTTGCCCCGGACAGAGGGCCCAAAGAAAAAACGCTGTCGAGTGGAAACCAAGAGCGACAAGAGAACGGGGGCCTCACACGCGATGAACGGACGATATCAAAGAAAACCACAAACTGGGTGCAGAACGCTCAAAATAGACGACAGTGGGAGAAATGGGGGAGGCCTATATCAGCAGGGATGAAGGGCTGATTTATGATGATGTGATAATGCAAACCATTAAGGCCTAAAAAATTTTATTATTAGTATTATTATTGCTTTAAAAAAAAAAAAAAAGAACAACAAAAAAAAAAATATTAATTTTTGAATTTCCATTTTTTTTGTAAAAAAAAAATGTTAATTTAATTTGAAAATTTTGCCTAGTTTTATGGAGTTAAGCTTGTAAATAAAAAAATTTAGGGTAAATTAATCCCCTAATAATTTCATAAAGTAGAAAAACCCCCAGGGAATATTAATATTGTTATGCAGTCTTTAATTTAAAATTTTGAAAAAAACCATTTTTTTCGACAGTAGTAAAACTTTTAAAAAAATTTAAATTTTATAAAACTAGCTTTAGTGCCATAACTTTTTTTTTGCATTAATTTTTACATTGAATTTAAAAACTAATTACAAAATTTTTTAAAATAAGTTCTACTGTCTTACTGTCTAAAGTAACTTCTAATTAGAAGGAGCACCTATCTATTGTTTTTTTTTCGGATTATGGATGTTTTTAAAAAAACATATCCAAAATTATATTTAAAAAATTTTAAATTTTTAAAAAAACGGTCGGTAAAAAAAAAAAATAATGTATGGTTTTTTTCAATTTTTTTTTTTTATATTTATATTCAAATTAAATTTTCAATAAGTAAAATTTTAAATTTTTTGTATTCTGTTTTGGCATTTTTTTTTTAATTTAATTTGAAATTTTATATTTGATCTGGGGCCCTTCCCTTCCCCGTCTTGAAAAAAATTAATTTAAAAAAATTTTTTTGGCATTTGAAAAATTTATTTTTAAAAAAAAATATTATTTTTTTTATATAAATTTTTTTATAAATATTTAAATAAAAAAATTTATTTTATAATATAATAATATAATATATATATATATATATATATATATTTTTTAAAAAATCCCAAAATCTTGAGGGGTTGGTCGGGGGGTTTTTTAAAGGAAAAGAAAAAAATATTTTTTTTTTTCCCAACTTTCTGAAATGTTTATTCCCTTTTTTTAAAAAACAATAAAGTAAAAGATCTTAGTGATAAAAGTAAAACCTTTTTTTTTTAAAATTTTCCTTGTGTGCAAAAAAAGTTAAAGAACAAAATAAAAATCCCCGTATGGAATTTTTTAGCATTTTTGCACGCACAATTAAAACTAATTATTTTCATTGTTTTTTTATAAAATAAAGTTTCTATACCACCACGCGGGGAATTTTTAACTGACCTATACGAATTTTTTTTTGATGTTTGGGGGATTTTTAAACTTTTTTTTTCCCCGGGGGTTTTTTTTAAAAAAAAATTCCTTTGGGGAAACATTATCCCCAAAAGGGGGGTGTAAAAAAGGGGAATGGGGTTTTTTTTTTGTCGATAACCTTTGACAGAAAACCCCTTTCTCACAAAGATTGACTGTGATTTAAAAACCTGTAGTTGTCGGTACGATATATCTAAATTATCCATTTTGGGGAAACGAAAATTAACAACCTTTCTGTCCTAAATTTTATTTTCCCTGAAAAAGGGCTAGATGGGGGAAAATTTCACTGGCAAAGCTACATCCAATTCCCCTTAGATGGAGCTGCAGCCCCCCAAGCCCCTTTTGTTGAATTTTTGACGAAATTTTCTCTGTTAAAAGATAATTTAAACGTTATAAGTCGATTAAAAGAGACAATGGAAAAAAAAAAAAGGCACTAGTGTGTTTGAATTGAGTCGACTGCTTGTCACTAGCAGGGGTAACCCCAAGAACGCTTATTTTGAAATATTGGTGCATATTGTTAGGTATTAAATAGATTAAATTAAAAAATGGTCAAAAATCCCACTGGTTTACATAATTGACATTAAGACTAAATTTACACATTTTTTTGTAAAAACAAGCAAGCAAACAAGTAAAGAAGAATGCATTTTTAAATAAAGTACATTTGTTCCCTGTTATGTAATGAAAGCTCTTCGTGGCATTGAAATAATATCATGACGTTTTGTTAGGTTTTTTGTGATAAACGATACCTGCCTTTGGTGGGATAGGTAAAAAAGGTAAAACTAGAAATTGTTTAGTAAAAATAATACACGCATTAATACAATGCTGGAGCAGAGAAAATCCCGAACTCCGAACTCCTGCCCATCCCATTCCTGCCCATTTCGTATTTTGGGATAATAGGACCGTTTTTTTTTTGAGAACACGTGCAACAGGAATTCATACATGGAAATGTTCAAACTTTTTTTAAAAGTTATAAACTGCTAAACAGCAGGACAAATTAGCTTTTTTTAATTAATGGAAAACCTTTAATTGAATTTTACTTTAAAACGGTAAATAAAGGTAGTTTATTCTTAATGGTATTTCATGTTTTTTTTTTATTTTTGGGGTACCTTGTATAAAAAAATCAAAAATTCTCCCCGTTGACTACATATATACAGGGTCCTGCAGCTCACCTCCCGTCTTATGTAGCTTATTTATTATTCACTGTAAAATTTTCATATTTTGCAGACGTTACCTTCAACACACAGTGCATTTCAGGAAAATAATTTTCGTTATACGTCACAAAAAAGTGTGACGTCACTATGGTGCATTTTTTTTAATGGAATGCTCTGTATTTTTTTGTATATTTAGGTACCTCTTGTGGTCATTTATATTTCTCTAAAATTTTGTCAACATCTGTTTAGTAATTTTAGAGAAAAAAAATAAAATATTAAAAAAAACTGTTTTGCACCATTGAATTTAAAAATTAATAAAAATACCAATAGTGCTTGATTAATAGAACTAAACAAGGAACTTATTAAGTAACGTAATATCAGTCGCTTAGGTCATGTTTGGTTAATTTGAACTGTACAGGGTGTCCAAAATTTAGTGTCAAACTCTTCAAATTTAAAAGCACTTTATTTTTCTTATTTTAAATATGAGCCCCTGTATATTTTTGGGTCGTTAGATGCAGAATTAAAAAACAAACATTTTTTTAAATTTTAACCCTATCGAAATTTCTAACACATTAAAAGTAATTCGATGAAAACTCATTTTGGCATCTATTTCGATAGTAATATCACTGGATAAAAATGGTAGGTGGCTACGAAAATCAATTTATTGACATTAGAGTTTCCTAATAACGTTAATTATTACCTAGAAATTGGTTAAAGTTACATAAATGTTAGCCAAAATGAAAAATTATGTTTATTTAACATTTAAAGGTTTTTCTTAATTTAATTTAATTAATAAATAATAATAATTTACTCGAATTTTTATAATACGTCAAAATATGATTCTGTAAGTTAAATAAACTCCAATGAAATAAATTGTTTTTCATAGCCACCTATAATTTTTATTCATGGTATTACTATTAAAATAGATGCCAAAATGGGTTTTCAACGAATAACTTTTAATGTGTTAGAAATTTCGATAGGGTTATAATTAGAAAAATGTTTGTTTTTTAATTTTTCATTTAACGACCTAAAAATATACAGGGGCTCACATTTAAAATAAGAAAAATAAAGTACTTTCAAATTTGAAAAGTTTGACACTAAATTTTGGACACCCCGTACAGTTCGAATTAACCAAACATGACCTAAGCGACTGATATTACGTTACTTAATAAGTTCTTTCTTTAGTTCTATTAATCAAGCACTATTAGTATTTTTATTAATTTTTTAAATTTAATTAAAAATTTTTTATATTATTTTTTTTCAGATTATAAAGATAATAAAAATTTTAAATAAAATTAAAAAAATTTAATAAATAAATAAAAAATTTTTAAAAAAATTTATATTATTTTGTATACAAATGAATGCAATATATATTAATAAATTTAAGTAAAGTATATATAGATATAATATATTAAATATTAAAAAATGTATATACTAACTTTATATTATATCCCATAATAATATATTTATGATAATTATAATATATATAATATATATATATATATATATATATATATATATATATATATATATATATATATATATATATATATATATATATATATATATATATATATATATATATATATATATATATATATATATATATATATATATATATATATATATATATATAGTTTATTATCTGTTTATGTTTCTCAAAAATTTTAATTTTCTTGGGAATAAGATCAGGCGAAATATAAAAAAGGTTGCTTACTAAGCAATTTTCATTTTATTTATATCTAAAACGACGTTTCGGCATTGAAGGACCCTCATCAGGTATATTTGCATTTTTGTATAACAAAACCTAACCTGCAGTACAAAAAATTTTTGTGATTAAATTTTTACCTATTTAATTTATTAAAATTTAATTTTACCTTAACACTTAGGGGTTGTCACAGAAAACACTCATTAATACTGGTGTGTAATGGACATTAAAAACTTAAATTCACAAACAAACACTTTACATTAAAAACAGTTATTTACAACAACGGTCTTTTTTCAACTGTTTATTTTTTTAAATTATTATTTATTTTTTAATAGTTATGGTACTACTATCAGTATCTTACCATTTTACCAAAAGAATGAATATTTATTTAATATCAAGAACTGTAAAAAACTGCAGGGAGGTAGAGTTCTTTGCATAAAAATAACAAAACAGAAATTTGTTTTACTTTATGTGTGGTTATCTTGGGGCAGTAGAAGATGATTTTTTTAATTTTTTTTAGATAAGAAGCTGACATAATAAAATCAAAATAATACAGTTAGTCCTTATTATGGGCTATAAATGTTTTATTCAACTGCAATAGTATATTATTAACCAAGCCATCATTTTATAAATGTTGCCTAGAAACATATACAAAATCTTTTTAAAAAAGTAAGATTTTTCAATACTATCGCAATAAACTAAATAATGTCGCCTATAAAAAAATGTTAAATCCCTTTAAAGAATGTAAGATTACTTACTACCACTTACTTTTAAATAGAAACCAGAAAAAAACAAAAACTAACTTCAAGCTGCACCAACTAAACAATACGTGAAGTTTTGATTTTGCGCAAAGTAAATAAATATAATAATAATATTCGTAATGATATTACAGCATATTTGACTTTTCAAAATCAGTTCAAGTGTTTCCGTGAAGCGACATTTTTGCCTTTTAAATAGTTACATTTGATGACTTCAAATGGGAAATGGCGTAGTGGAAGAGAAACATAATAAGCAGTAAGACCTCCAACAGCGTAGGAGAGCGCTTGAGAATATCTTGATTTTATTTTATAACTTTTAAAGCGCCGCGCTCAAAGTAAAGTTTTATTCTCAATCGTCAGTGTCTCCACAAAATAGGTTCGTTACAATTTAGAAGTGTTTATTTTGATGACTTCAGCCTTAAGAAAATGGACTGCTTTTATGATTAAAAGGGATGAGGAAAATTTTAATTAAAACAAAATTTGTTAAGGTGAGGGCGAAGCCTATAGCTCTAGAGCGACTTGGTTAAGGTGGAATTAAAATGGCATTCGTTTACATTAGTAGATTTAAAGTGTGTCATCTTTAAAAATTTTAGAAAAACGAAATACTTGAAAAATAAGCAGCAAAGCAAGTTTAAAAGTGTTTCTTGAAAGTGTCACCTGTGGTAGGATAAGAAATCTAAATTTTAGTATTTTTCTTTGGAAGTTCTCGCCTTGAAATTTTTTAGAAAATGGGACCAGGTCGGTCCAGGTCCAAAAACAAAACCATACAATATAAACGAAAACCCAGAAGATGTTATTTATAAGATCCTTTGAGCATGTAATAAATTTTATATAGGTAAAACTTCCAGACCATTAGCCGAACGCATAAAAGAACATAGAACATACATTAAAAACATAGAATTCCACAAATCAAAAATCTGTCAACACGATTTAATAACAAACACATAATAAACTGGAATGTTTTTAGCATTTTAGCAAAGGAAACTTGTTAAAAAAAAGTAAAATAAAGGTCGGATTTTTCGTCGTGAAATAGATCCTAGTTTTTTTTAATCTTAAATTGACCTTTTTAATAATATTAAATAGGGAGACATCTATATTTTTGCTAGCCATGTCCGCAATATTTTTAAAATTAATCCGTATGCGCTCAACTTCAGTTTCACCATCTACAATTAAATTTGTGACCGTGGCATTTTGGCTCAACGATGATTCGGTGGAATTTTGT
The DNA here is from genome assembly GCA_019359885.1 of Listronotus oregonensis. Taxonomy (NCBI): domain Eukaryota; kingdom Metazoa; phylum Arthropoda; class Insecta; order Coleoptera; family Curculionidae; genus Listronotus; species Listronotus oregonensis. The sequence goes on along the minus strand of JAHBCN010005516.1, from coordinate 46,300 downwards.
GTGATGAGTTTGCTTCTAATGGATTCAAAAAGTCATAAATGTAAAAAAATCTTTTGAAGCATCGGATAATTCTCCAAGTGCCAACTTTGCAAAAGACACTTTATCAGAAGCAGATAGCAGGAAAGCAGTTGCAATATTGTGATATTCCTTATGAGTTGCACATAAAGGCTTGCAAATTTACATTGTGAAGAAATGACTTAAAAAAAAAACTTATAAATAAAATTAAATCATTTTTCGCTTTAAAAATCGGGTAAATTTGCATGATTTAGAAATCGCAGTTTGTGATAAGTTTCAAAAGTTGTAACTATAAAATCCACCAAAGCACACATTTTAAATGCTTTATATTTTTCTAGAACTATATCTTTAAAGATACGTATTGAGGACTTGACGATATTATTTGTATAATAAATAACGGCAAAGCCAACCCAATTTAGCTTTGCGCGCTGAATCGCGTTGGGAAAGTTTGGCATAGAGATTGGGTAACTTCGTAAGTCCTTTCGACGCGAGAGCGCTGAATAAGGTTGGTATAGGAAATTACGCCCCCGGGACCTGGACCGAAGTGGTCCCATTTTCTAGAAAATTTTAAGGCGAGTACTCTCAAAGAAAACATATCAAAACATCCTCCACAAAACTATAGAACATTTTTAAGAAATCTAAGATAAGAAACATGAGCTAAGAGGGTGGTTAACGAACAATCCAATCTAAATAAACAATTACTTAATGCAAACAAAATATATGTTTAGTGAGTTTATTAAAAAAAAGTATATTTAGAAAAAATGGGCAGCACAAAAAGGGAAATTTGTGCTGAAAAATAAAACTCAGCAAAACTCTGTGGTACATAATATAAAATTTTTAGAAATGTAACAATATCAACACAGTATAAAAATAAAGAATATCAAAAAAGATTTAAAAAAACATAACGGGGCGAATGGGCGAAAAGAATTAAAATTTTAAAAAAAATAAAAATTGTTTTATGCTCGATTAAATTTGCAGAGCGTAAAAATTATTTCGTTATACCTTCATACATACATACAGGTCAAGCTTATAAAAGTGTGGTAATAATTTTAGTTTCTCACTGTTCAAAAATGTAGTTGTACTACAAAACAGCTGCCACGGCGTAATGTAGTATATAAAAATTGACTTATACAAGGTATATTCTGTTTATTTTATTGGCTTAATATGTCAATATCGGTATAAATTGTTTTTAAGCAGTTTTAAACATTATTCAGGACCATTTTAGTCTTTATATTAAATGTGTCTTTTAAGATCAAACTATATTGCAATTTTGATTTTTTATACTTTTTAAAATAGGGGCCCGAAAAACACCCCCAAAATGTCTTGTTAATGTCATGTAGGGAAAAAAAATTACCCTCAATTGAAAAAAAAAGTTAAATTCTAAAATCTTTACCACAAACACACATTATTTGGTATAAAATTATACAACCCGTTGACCATTCGCTTTAAAGAGTTATTTAAATTGCGGTGATATAATCACCCAAAATCTAAACACTGCCTAAAGCTGCCAGCTATATCTATTATTAACTGACGAACTTCGCGGGACTCTATTAATATGGCGTAAAATAATATTTAAGTAAGAAATTAGGTCTCTGCAAATTTTGTTTAACTTTCGTGATGATATTAGAAAGTTATGAGATAATCTTAAAGGTTAGTAAATGCGGTAAAGGAGGTGGGTTGAATAAACCAAAATAAATAAATGCTAGTTTATAAGCCTATAAAGGTTAATATAAAAAATTAAAATATATGTTGGTGCACAAAGCGCATCATATAATTTTTTAACATAAAAGATTAAAAAACGTGTAAAATGGCAAAAATTCAATAAAAATAGCAAGTTTAAAGGTTTTTTGGGTACTAGCTATTCTGATTTTTTCACCAATTCATTGTAGATGTAAATAAAGTTATTAGGATTTATTATAAATGTAATAAAATGGCCCAAATTGAAACTTTGAATTTTCACAAATAGGCGAAAAAAAGCCGAATTTTTCCAACCTCCTTTTATTTAAATTATATATTTAGGCCTGTAAATCGAAAACGGGGCATTTTCCGATCCATGTTAGTAAAAGAAACAGGCAGTGGAAAGGTAACTTTTTAAATATCTTGTATACTACGTAAAGGGAACGAAAAACTGTAAATATTTAATATTGACAGGCAACTCCAAGGTTTCCACCTAAAAAAGGTAAGAAATATAGCAACTATTTCTTACCTTTTTTAGGTGGAAATATAACAACTAGAAAGTCGTTCAAAAATAAAAGATGACAGTGGCAGGGTGGTCTCGAATAGAATGGATATAGCGCGAGGTATACACTAATTTTATCAAAAACTGTATTCATCGACAGTGCCGAAACATCACATTCGAACAGGGAGTATTATGAATGTGGGATCGGAGGAACTTCCAAAGATAACACACAACATAATAACTAGGGACCGGACATCGATAAAAAACCATTACAATTTTGAGCTTAAAATGATATAGAATATACCAAATAAAAATGCAATAAATAACTCAACTTCCTACGGTGTTCATGGTTTTTATTTTGGTATTTTTATTCGGTGTGATTTCTTGTAGAATAATCGAAAGCCGTGGCAATAATAAAAAATTTAGAGGAGTTTTTGCAACAACAAAAGAATTAAACTATGATATTTTATAATGCTTTTATATAAATTATATGAAATAAATTAAAATGAAAATAGACTTTTTGTCATTATAAATATACAAATATTTGATTGCACGTCTATTAGGGTTCATATTTATACAATTAACCCAACAAACATAGTTTTGTTGGTGGAAATGCAACTCTCCAAGTGCAGTACGAAAACTCTCCGGGCCTATTTGTTGTGAACTCGTAAAAACCAGTTCCGTTACATAGGGTAAATCGAGGGGTAATTCATATTATATTTGTGCCAAAATAATTTGTTATATTTAAACAGGTGTAAGTCGCTTACAGGCAAATAAATAATGAGTGCAAGTTAAAAAAATCAAGTTGGGGTGGCTCCTTCCATATTCTACGTTTTAATTTGAAAGTGATAGAGGTGAGTTTGTTCACAGGGGACTTAAATATTTGGAGACTGGAAGAAGAAGGAAAACCTTTTGCGGATAGCAGTTTCCATAGTCTGGACACTCTAGCGATAAAGGAACTACGAAAGCAGGAAGTTCAGGGCCTCTCGTTAAACTGTAAAAGGATGCATAAAAGTTGCACCAAGTGTTGCTCCGTTGGGAGCTGCCAGAGGAAGTATTATACAGGAACTCCTTTGAGCAGAAGACGTCAAAATACCTAAAGAAAAGCGACAGATTCCCCACAGCTCGTCGGTGGGCAAGAGGACGAAGCTTTTCTGTGAGCGTAGGATTATTTATAAGACATAAGAATAATATTCTAAAAAAGGTCTAATTTGGGATACATAAAGGGTATACAGATTGGAAAAAAATACTTTCTGGCTCGAAAGAGGAATCCAAGCTTTTTTAAAGCTGCTGAGGCTATGGATGTAATGTGTTTGTGCTAGTTGAGGTTATTCTTAAAAGTAACACCGACAAGAATAAATGACTCTTTGTTCTGCAAAACTTTGTCGCTCATATGTAACGGATGAGCATTGATAGACTTTTTTCGCGACAGCGAACCTGCCTGTTTTGGAAACATTAAACTAAACAAGATTTTTGGCGCCCCAATCCAATATAAGTTTAAGGTTTTGTAAGAGAGACATCCGCATTGACCTACGCTTGGTTTTCAAATCAGGCTTATTGACTGGCTTAAGAAAATGGTGCAGTTGGAGTTTGGTGCAGAATTTATAATTCTTAATTTATTTGTACAAAACCATATCAAATTGAGCGACATGTTAAAGGTTTACAACATTTAGAAAATATGCAAAGTTTTCCGGGGGCATCCAAATCTACAAAACGAGAACATTATGTATCAAACGCAGACTTCTGCATGGATTTGTGTAAAGCTTTTATTGGTCCACGAGGACTTTTTTGGAAAAAATACTACCACAGAAAAGTACCAGACGAATCAACTCTGCATGAAACTATGTTGATAAGGTCCATTTTAAAAACTATGGACAAAATATGACACAATCTGGAAGGAAAAAAGTTATGGTTTAGTGTCGATGAAACCACTGATATCAAGGAAAGATATGTTACTAATATTATAGTTGCACCTTTAAGTTATTACGAACCTAAAAACTCATATTTAATTAACAGTAAATTTCTTTCTAAAACCAATAATGAGACAATAACAAAACTGTAGTAGAAAGTATTACTTTACTACTGTCAGTCACTATTATTCAGAAAAGTGGCGTTTTGTTTCTTTCCGATAGTGCTGCATATATGCTGAATGCAGGAAGGCAGTTAAAAGAACATTTTCCCAAATTCCTTCATTTGACATGTTTAGCTCATGCCCTACATTGAATATGCGAAATGGTACGTAACTTTTATCCACTTATTGATACTTTAGTAATCGAGGTAAAAAAGTTTTTCTTAAGCCACCTGCGCGTATTACGGAATTTAAAGTTATGTGTCCTAATCTCGCATTACCGCCACAACCTACTATTACAAGGGGAAATATGGTTATCAGCAGTTAACATATTACCATATAAATTATAATGTGGTAAAAAATGTTATCGACAGTTTACAAGATAATGTTTTAAGTGTGAAAAAAAGTAAAGAAGTTATAAATGCACCAAATGCTAAATCTGATTTAAAATTTATTTTTGAAAATTTTGGATATCTTCCGAATGTGATTGAACAGTTATAAAAACAAAATGTCCCCCTAGTGCCTTCATTTCATGTATTTCAAAACCTATAAACAAGCTTAAATCTGTTCCTAATGAAATTGGTGACAAATTAAAATTGTATGTACAAAAAATCTTGGAAAGAAATCCAGGATTTTTAGAAATAAAACATATTTTTGAGGCACTGCAAAATAAAAAAACTGACTTGTAAAATAATTTTCGATTTACTCCGGTTACAAGCTGTGATGTCGAAAGGAGCTTTTTTAGACTTAGACATATTTTAAATTAAAAAAAAAAACAATTTTACCGAAACCAACTTTGAAAAGACGTTAGTTATATCATGTAATGCAAATAAATTGTAAAACATTCCTGTTATGTTTTTATTTCACATTTTTTTAAATTTATTTATATTTAATATCTCCTTAATAGGCACGCCGATGAATTTACCAGACAAGAACAAGTTCGTTCCGAAATCCGGGCCATAATAATAACACATGAAATCCAATATGCACTGGGACAAATAAAGAATAATAAGGCCCCAGGCGAAGACCGCATTACAAGCAAAATGTTAAAAATGGGCGGCAAAACCCTTAAAACCGCACTATGAACTATTTTAAATCAATGTTTAAAAATACCGAACAACTGAAAAAAAGCAGAAGTTATTCTGTTATCTAAAAAGGGAGATATATCAAATAGGTATAGAAAATTATCGCCCTATAAGCTTAGTATCCGATCTTTAAAAGCTATTCTTTCGAATAATAACCAACAGATTAACACAAAAATTATACCCGTACCAACCAAATGAACAGACAAGGAAAATTCCAAAATTGTTAACAGAACAGAATGACGGCTTCGAAAAATCGGCCTAAATATAAATTTACATTAAAAGAAAAAATGCCTGAAGCAAAGATCAGGGAAACTCAAATTCACAGTAAGGAAATTAAGGACATTTGAGTTTGTTTTGGACCCACTTTGTGTATTTGGGTCATTACAAAATTAGGGGCCCTGGGAAAGAAGAAAAAACAATTAGCAGAAAGTAAGAGAAGAATTGCTCTGACATGGGCAGCTTTTGGTAAATTGCCACATATAATAAAAAACAGAGAAATTCCTATAAACCTAAAAAGAAAAGTATATGAAAGCTGCGTTCTCCCGGTAACAACCTATGGTCTAGAAACGATGGCACTTACACAAAAACACGCTGAACAACTGACGGTAAACCAAAGGGCAATGGAAAGAGCAATGCTTGGAGTGTGTATTAAGGATAAAATAACAAACGTACAAATAAGACGAAGAACAGGGATAACGAATGTTTTGAAGATAGCTGCACAATTAAAATGGCAATGGGCTGTACACGTTGCCAGGCAGGATGTAGAAAGATGAGCAGCAAGAGTCGTAAGATGCAGACCAAAATAAACTGAAAGAAGCGTTGGAAGACCTTAAAGACGAGGGTGCCGATGAGAGAGTGGATTAATAAAGGCTGAGAAAAAAGAGAGAAGAAGAAAGTCGTACAAAATGAATAACTAAAAAATTCTCTATAATTGTAATTTTCATGGTTAAAGTAATTTCAACACGTTGTATAGCGACAACAAATATTTTTTTAAATAATACTCTTCTTTGCAATATTTTGTTAGACCTTACAGAAATGTATATATGCAAAATATAAAACCTAAATATTTTTATCCATTTTATATCTACTTTCTATCAAATGCAGATCAGCAATACATTACATGGTCCGTGTATCTAAGAAGTATTCGTATTGCCTCTATCTCCCGAAATTCGCGGAAGACTTTATGCACGAAACCGTTAAAAAGAAAAGTGGAAATTTTTAAATCGCATTTTAGCTTCAAAAATGGAATTTGTAACTTTATGGCTTAAAGGGGAACAAGCAAGACTTTAAATAAGTAAATAGATAATTTTTTTACTCGTCTGCTATAAATTATATTTTAATTTATAAGACCATTTTCTAAATTAATTGCTTTGTAAAAATATTTTAATATTAAATAAAGGAGGAGGGATAATCGGCATTTTTACTTTTTGAAATCTCACCCAGCTAGGCTTGTTAAAAATTAAAAGACTTGCTTTTTTCCTTTTTTTAATTACGTAGGTCCTTTATAAATTGTTTTATTAAATCCTAAAGATTTTTTGTCTTTGTCAAACATCTCAGCAGCAATAAAAGATTTTTTAGTTTTGCTTCAGCCAAATTAAAGGCCTTAAAGCACGGATGGAGTACATTTTTTTATTATTTTTGGCGGAATTTCATTCATTAAAGGCTTTAAAGATTTTTAATATTTTTTAACAAAGCCCATTAACCCACGTTATGATAAAAAAAATATATGTGATGTGTCTTTAGTAGATCTAGCTTTATGAATTTTTTATAATTTTTGAAAGGGTGATAGGGGGTCAAAAATTCATAATATATTTGTTTTCGCTATTTTTTGATATTTTTAAAAAAAACTTTTAATTTTAGTATTTTTTATTTATTTAAGGAATAAAATAACTTTTGGATTAAAAAATTTAGAATAAATTAATGAAAACATTTTTTCCCTAATTTGCCACTACTTTTTATTAATATTTAAAAAAAAAAGCAAATTTAAGAAAAAATTATTTTTACCAGTTCATCTTAAATCTTTTTGATCAAAAAGTTATTTAAAACTTCTATTCTTTAGAAAAATAAAAAAAATAATGACAGTTTTTTCTTAAAAAATAGCGAAAAAAAATGGATTTTAAATTTTTTGAAACAAATAAATTCCAAGACAAAATCAAAATCTTTTTTGCAGCTGAGATATTTAAAAAAAAAAACAAAAATGTGCATGATTCAATAAGCAGTTTTTGAAGCACTTAAAACATAGGCCTTAATCTGAATTCTAAAAAAAATATATTTGTTTTTTAACTTTTATTATTTTTTAAAATGTGTTAGAAAAGTATGTTGTTGTAATATAAAAGCGTTTATTCCTCATAAAGGAAAGTGCCTTTTTAACAACCTCTTCCTAAATATTAGCGGACTATCGCCCTAAAGAGTTTGCTTATTAGATAAAGAAGTAAAGGTTCAAAGCCTATAAAAAATATTAAAGAAAATATAATTTCTCCTATTAATTTTAGTCAGTCGTTAAGCTAGCTAGCTAAAATGCTTATTAATTCAGAAGGCCAAAAAAATACAGTTCTTTTAACGGATACTAGCCCAGTAACTGAATACCTGAAGTACCCAAAGCTGTAAATAAATCTATACAGTTTTCATTTGTGGCGCAATTCTTAGGTCTTCGCGGATGCTTTTGAGCGAGAAAAAGTTTATCACGATTCCGACGTGAGAACCCGCTGAAAATAGGGGCCCTTTTCAAAAAGTCCCAAAAATGAGTTTCCCGCAAATATCTGTCAAAATATGCGAATAGGAGAATTTTTATTTTAACAAAAAATAAAGATCACCTCAAAATCTACAAAAGTAGTCCTTACCATTTTTTTCGCAACACCAATATCTTTCCGCAAAAACGGCCGTCGAAAAATCCATAACATTCCACAATGGATAGATGTGGTAGTAGTAGTTTCTTACTAAAAAATGCAGATGAGCAAATAATTTTTTATCCGCAAGAAAGATGGTAAAGGAAATTTTCTGGGATCATTGAACACGTGCTTAGGTCTCATTATAAAAAAAATGTGAATAACAAACCATTTTTTCAAAAAATATCAATAAATTAATGAGATACTCTCAAAATATTGCAAAAGAAAACTTTGACCGCTTTTTTTAATATTCTAGAAAAATCAGAATGGACCCAAACCTATATACAATGATAGGTACGGGTTTTCTTATTCCGTTAAACTTTAAATGATTAAAAAATGTACATTATGAAACAATTCGTCCGCTTATAAGTGAATCCATGAAGATAGCTGCATTCTAGAGGTAGAGCGGCATCTGAAATGAGGGGACTTTTGGGTCCCGTTATCTCGAAAACTATCGATTTTTCGTAAGAAATTATAAGAAAGATTTTTGTAGACTACAAGGCGATCTTCCTGTTTTGTTAAAACAAAATTTCTCTAATTCGCATATTTAGGCAGATATTAGCGGAAAACCCATTTTTCGGGCCTCAAATGGCCATTTTTAGCCCTTTCCCACCTGTTAATGTTGATAAACTTTTTTTCACTGGAAAGGATTCCCTAAGACCTAAGAATTGCGGCACAAGGGAAAACTGTACAGATTTATTTACAGCTTTGTCCCTTTATTTACTGGACTACACATATTTAAAATACTCGTAAAACTATCGCTGACAAATTTGTGTTTTTTTATCTTGCGACAGTCCACGAACGCAAAAGGCCAAAGTAATTACATACCGTGGATGTCTTTAGTGTGGCAAAGGGAACAAAAAAGGTGGAAAAATCAGGGCCTTTCATACATTGGCAAACTATTTAAAGCCGAAGCCGTAAAAAACCTACAAAAGAGCGACAGATCTCTAATAGCCCATCGGTGTGCAAGAGAAGGAAGCTTTTCTGTAAGCGTGAAATCACCAATAAGACGAACAGCTCCTTCTTAAATGGAATTATGAATGCTAAATGTTGTGGGAGGCACCACTGCGCAAACATATTTGGGATACATACAGAGCATACAATTAGAAGGGGAAAACATTTTTTGGCTCGAAAGAGAAATCCAAGCACTTTTGAAGTGGCACACTTTTTCGCGAAAACGACATGATTGCCTTTCAAATGCATTAAAAGGGTCCTATGGCATAATCTGCATACTTGCACATTGGTTATTTGAAAAACAATAAAAAACAATGTTAACATTTACCTACAAACTGATTCAAAAGTCTTAAAAATCGGATTACAAATAAAAAAGTAATAGTTCATTAAACTTATTTAAAAATTTTAAGTAGCAGAATTTTAAAGTATAACTAGTTGTTATCTCTAATCTCCGCAAATAATAGGTTATCCTTTTTCTTATTCAAAAATAGAAGTAAGATGATACTGATTTTTTAGTATAAATTAAATAGACATATCCATTATTTTTGTTATTAAGTAACTATACGTGTTTAAACATATTAAAAAAAAACAAGACTCGTTACCTTTACCAAATTAAGACCAGATATTGTAATGGTAATTCCGTATTTCTTAGTGTAGGTTGAATATTTAATCTGAAATATCCATGACAGCCAAGCCATAGACAAAAATGGTATGTGAACATAAATTTAAAACGGCTACTTTTTTGGGATACAGGATGTGAAAAAAATTTTAGAGTTGGAATTTTCCTTTTATTTCTAAATTAAGTTTTTAGATTTGAGTGAAACTTGGCACAGTTAAAACTTTAACTATATTACATCTTTTGATAGTAAAATTTTGTTATTATGAACCAGTGTCCCAGCTTCGGGCAAATTGATTCATTTCTTTAACATTATTTCGTCAAAACATTTTCGATTTCAATATTATTGAAACTTTGATACACGGCCCTTATTTTTTGCTTAATTTTACATTTATAAAAGATCTTTCCAAATAAACTTGATAAACTTAACGGCTTTTAGTTCAGTAAATGAAGTCCGAAGAAACCTAAAACCTGAAGATCAGGTTAGGCCGTCACATTTTTTTAATTTGCAGGTATTAATGTATACAATAACCTCTGAAAATATCATATACAAAAAAATGTCCGCAAGGGCCTGAAAATGGCCCTCAAGAGCCCGGAAATCAGTTTTTTCAACTAATTTGGTCGATATCTCCCGAAATATGACACTTACGCAATTCGTGTTTGGACGAAAATGAAGAGCAGTTTATTAACTGCAAAAATGATTCCCATCACTTTTGTCAAAAATTTGATGGTTTTTGCAATAATCGGCTATAAATACGCCGAGTATTTTTTGCATCTGCCGCATATCTCGAAAGGTGCTTTAAGCTACTTGCACTTCCAAATGGACGGACTAATTTTTAAATAACTCACGTAAAAATGCATATTTTTGCATAATTCGAAGTTTACATGAAAGAAGGAACCTGTAGCAATAATATCGTGTTACCGTTTCCTTCTTTTTGTTTCTTTAGAATATTAAAAACTCGAGCCAAAGTTAATTTTTGGTCGATATTTTGGCCCTCCTATCAATCTGTTCATATTTTTTTATAAAAGTAATTTTACCGAATCCTTTTGGATAATGGGGCTTTGGAAGGTGTTGAATACATTCCGAAAGACTCAATAAAATTTTTTGTGTATTTTTATAAACAACGTGTTTTTCTTAGGGCTGTTCTTTTTGATTTCCGGAGTTTTTAAAAATGCTCGGGTTTATCGCTAATTAATATATATTTCAGGACCATATCGGCCAACAATGCACATTATTCAAAAGCTTAGATTGTCCCCTTCTCGATAGCACTCTTCTTTCTTTTTCCAAATTTTTTATTTTTCCGGAAAATCGAGGAAATTCTTGTCCCAATAAAAACTCGACATTTTTTTTGATGATTACTTTCTCTTCGTGTTCAAATTTTTTGAGCTTTACAATTGTATTAAAGATCACATTTTGACTTTTTATCAATATATATTTACATAAAGTACTTTAATAAGTGCACGACAAAAAAATTCTGCCTTTAAACTTTCTGTTAATAATTGAGTTATTTATTATTCTATTCCGTGCGCGTACCGTTCATGTACAATATCGAACAGCCGTCTGCTACAGCGCGTGCACCACATTGGCTTCAATACTTTTTGCTCTTTTATTTACAAACAGTCTGTGTATAGGATTGTAAATTTTGAATGCATACTTTTATTCATCAAGGAGAAAATGTAAAAAGTGAAAAAAAAATTGCCTTACTTTTTATTTTTGTTTTCAGAGAAAACGTCTTTAGAGAAAAACGTGGTAATATTTAAATTTTTCCAGTTTTCTTTTTTGGAGCACAAGGTAAGGGTTTATTTTTGTTATCAATAGTTACATAAAGATCATTTATTTATCATTTTACTAATATCATTTATATTAGCTGGTAGTTCACAAAACAGAAAATTGAAAAAAAAAGTAAAAGACTGGGCTTTGTTGACTTGTTCTTTTTTTCTCTTGGGGCTTTGGAGAAGGTCAAATCTTTTTGTCGAGTCTTTAACAAAGTGACTGTTTGGATAATTCAGCTTGCCATTATTAATTGGGGAGTACTTCAGCCTACCCCTCCTATGCATTTCCAGAGAGGATTGCTTCTGTAGAAACACATGGTGGTTGTCCTTTCTCATCTTGCTTACATCTATTAAAGTTGCTAATCCACGTGTTACCATCACAACGTCTTCACTCAGATCTTCGTTATGAATAAAATATTCCATCGTACCAGAATTTACTTTGACTTCCATATTTCTGCCACAAAAATAAAAGGCAACAAAAATTAGACTTTCCTACAGTAAATAAATGATCTTTATTGAACTTGGGATAACAAAAATGAAAACTTACCTTGTGCTCCAAAAAAGGAAACTGGAAAAACTTAAATATTGCCCCGTTTTTCTCAAAGACGTCTTATCTAAAAACTAATTTTTTTACACTTTTTACATCTTCTTGATTAATAAATGTAAACATTTAAAATCTAAAATCCTATTTACAAAGATTGTTTATGGTCCTTGAATATTTATTAATTCCCGATAGACCCGAGCATTTTCGAAAACTCCGGAAATTCAAAAAAACCGACCTAAGAAAAACACGTTGTTTATAAAAATACAGAAATATATTTATTGAACTTTGCGGAATGTATGCAACACTTTCCAAAGCTCCATAATCCAAAAGATTTTGGTAAAATTACTTTTTATAAAAAAATATGAAACTGATTGATAGGAGGATCAAAATATCGAACAAAAACTAACTTTGGCTCGAGTTTTTAATATACTAAAGAAACAAAAAAAAAAGGAAACAGTAACAAGATATTATTGCTACACGTTCCTTCTTTCATGTAAACTTTGAATCATGCAAAAATATGCATTTTTACGTGAGTTATTTAACAATTAGTCCGTCCATTTGAAAGTGTAAGTAGCTTAAAGCACCTTTCGAGATAAGGGGCAGGTGCAAAAAATACTCGGCGCATTTATGGCCGATTATTGCAAAAACTATCAAATTTTTGACAAAGGTGATGGGAATCATTTTTGCAGTTAATAAACTGGTCTTCATTCTCGTCCAAACACGAATTGCGTAAGTGTCATATTTCGGAAGATATCGACCAAATTAGTTGAAAAAACGGATTTCCGGGCCCTTGAGGGCCATTTTCAGGCCCTTGCGGACATTTTTTTATATATGATATTTTTAGAGTTTATTGTATACGTTAATATCTGAAAATTAAAAACAAAATTATGACGGCCAAACCTGATCTTCAGGTTCACACCTTCGTTTACTGTACTATTTCGAGTTATTCTAATTTTAAACTTGCGTGATACGAAAAGAGTAACATTTAAGATTAACCTTAATAGTAGTTTATACAATAATATTCAGTGCCCCCTTGCCTAAATTTATGCAATTAATATTTGTTTTATTGATTTCATATGTCATTTTGATCTGGGTCCAAAATTACCCTACTAGTAACACAATTTATCTTGATTTTCCTTCATAATTTTCCACACCTCATGTTTTGATAGAAATATTTACATGTAGAAATAGCATGCCTAATATGGAGTTTCAAAACGTGATACAAACTAATAAAATATAACCGTGTTTGTTTATCAAACAAAACAAATTATTTAACCACAAATAACATACAAGACAAACAGGCAAAATTATTGTTATCGTTAATATTAATATATCGAATGAATGAAATACATATTGCGGTCTACCCTTAGGAATCCTGAAGCGGGCTAACCAAGGCACGAACAATAATTAAATTTATGTAATTTAAATAATATTTTATTGTTTATTTTTAAACTTTTACACTATTTTTATTTTATTAAAAATATAAAACTCTGGTTCAATCAAAAATATTTGATAAAAACATAATATTAATGTTATTACATACAATTAAAAATCAAATATATAATAAATATACAAAGGTTAGTTTATTGTCACTCTCAGTATAGCTATTAAACACGCAAGCCTAGCGAGAACGTTAAGGATTGAAATTATTAATAGTCAATTAATGCCCGGTTTACAATATTTTCTCAAAAATCATTTTAATATTAAATTTTGGAAATTATATTTATTTTTTGAGGATTTTTAAGCCATGTCAATGTTAATATTCAAATGACACGGTTTAGTCCCGGTAAATCTGTAATTTACCGTTAAATGACTTTGGAAGGTCATAAATCGAGATAAAACCTTTTGAATTCTCCGTAGAAACAGATCAACTACAAAGTGTGGGAAAAAATAGTGGATCCTACGAACTACCCAAAAATTAAAAAAACTTATTTTTCCATATTTAACCCTTTCGTAGGATCCACTATTTCTTTCCGACACCATGTACTTGATCTGTTTCTAAAAAGAAAGCAAAAGGTTTCATTGTGATTCATAATCTTCCAGTATCATTTCTAGATTTGACCTGTTTTTTAACAGATTTACCAGGACTAGTTATGTTAGATTTAAAGTTCCAAACCAAAACAGTTTTTGTACATATATAGGTATATTAAGTTACCTGTACCAAAATCGTTTAATAAAGAAAAATTATGCATTAATAAGGGCTATTACTGCCGAATTGCCGAAAAACATATTTTAAATTAACCTAAATAATATTGGTATTGAAGGTAACCAAATATATATTTAGGTATTTTTAAAAATGCGTGTTTTCGAGTACTTAGAATAAAAGACAGGTCGCATTAGGGATTATAAAAAAAATATATAAAACCAGCCACTTAAAACGTTTTTTCGCTTCCCATTGAAGAGCTGCGGACAACTTAACCCTCTTTTGTACATATTTTTACATCCTTTATTTTAACAAAATATTCAATATCATTTTATTCTTTCAGCTTTTTAAAATTAACAGAGCAAGAGCTACGCTTTACCTAAAAAGAAAAGAAATGCTTTAACCGCCATTTTTTTACTAGAGAGTATAAACTAGAGCTTAGCGCTGACATCGGTCGAACGTAGCAACATTAATAAAAAGCTCTGCCGTATAGTTGATCATACATTGTCACTGATATAGACTAATGTCAGGGATGACCGTCGGTCAAGCACTAAATCAGTCGTAGACTGGCTAATAATAATTTTTATTTATTCAAAAATTTTTAAAAATGTAAACACACCTTCAGAGGTTGCGGCGTTACCTTTGAAAACGATTGTCACAAGCATATTATATCCATAACCACAGCAGCTCTGAAACAAGTCGGATTCATGTTTATAAATTAGAAAAGAAGAAAATATTTTCTTTTTTATTCAGTATGTTTAGTATGTATTCCGAATCACACCCTCTTTAGAATATCGTTCTCATGTCAGTGAAATGGCGTCTTTCCCCTCATTTTCGATTCCATTCAGAAAAAAGCTGTTCATCTTATAAATAATCTCACCCTAACAAAAAAGCTTCGTTTGCTTGCCCATGGATGAGCTAAAAGGATAGTATAATTTTGGTCTGGCTTAAGAGGCTTAAAAGTTTCCACTTCATTTCTTCATACCTACTGTGTCCAGAGAGTGGAACCTACTGTCCGCAGAAGTTTACCATTTCCTTCCAAATATCCAAAAATTTAAGTCCCGTGTTAATAAATTACCTTTTACCACACTTAACAGATCCATGGTACATTCATGAGTACTTAGGCTTTAAGCCATTGCGGACAACTATCTCTAGATAACACAACACACACAAAAACATTCTATATAAGACACTTACAAAAAACCTATTTTCTGTCCTACCCATGGAGTAAAAATCCAGTGCCGTCGAAATTACTCCGTAAACTTCGTCCTAAAATTATTCCACATTTTCATTTTTATTTTTTATAAAAACTAAAAATTATTTAGTTTCCGTCCAATCTCCTTTATATACTTAACGTTAAATAAACTCCGCCTTGTTTCAACAGATCAGTCCTGCAGAGGTCGTAGCCCATACCATCTTCTTAACTCCTAAACTAAACTTTAAATTTCTCAAAAATCTTAAAATCATCTTTTAACTAAAAAGTTCTTTATATTACCTATTTCCCTTCGAAAATTCTTCTATATTTTTTTTTCAAAGACTGTTGGAGAGAACACTGCTATATCTTTCAAAAATAATAGCCAGAGTGTTTTTTTAAAACACTAGCTCGACAACTATTTCGAAGATATCATATCGCCCTAGTTGCAAAAATTGACTTTAATTCGTTTATTAAACAAAAAAAGACTCTTTTGCTTTTAAAAATTCAATCTAAATTATAAAAGAAAAATTTTAAAAATCAAAAGTGTTTTGTTATTTTATTAAATTTATTTTATTAAGTGATGATCAAGTCAATTAAATACAATTAGTTTTTTTTGCATAAGACAATCTTTTTTTGCTAGTTTGTATTTCATGGTATAGGTACCTTAAAGGTGCTCGCTCACTAGGGCGACGCGATGCGACGCGACACGTCGCAACAGGGTTGTACGCCCATCAACGAACAAACACTACTAGAAATCCAAACCTCGTGCTTTCTGAACGCAGCTATCTTCTGTCAGTACAGTAGCGACAAACGCCTGGACAATCAACTAATAAAAGCACATAATAAAAAGGCGAATGCGCTGGCAGTACTATAAATTTTTATTTCTAAGTTTTTTTTCCCCAATTCCAACAAAAATAAATTTTGCTGAAATACATTACTTAACAACTGATTATTTTAATAAATAAGCAGTTGTTAAGTAAGATTTTAGCAAAATTTTATCTTTGTTAGGATTGGGTAAAATTTTAAACTTGCAAAAAATAAAGCAAACAAAAAATGTTATTGTTAACAATATATTACAAATTAATTTGTTATAAATACAAATATTTTGAGAAAACCAGGAAAATCTTGGGACATTTGCCCAAATTTTCAATAAACAACAACAAAAAATTACATTCCAAAAATAACAGCAACAAATAAAACATAAAAATAAAACATGAAATTTCAGAATAAATGAAAAATATTCTCTGATAACAACATAAATTCTTATACCTGAGATAACACAGGCAAAATAAAATATATTCTAAGAATTAACAATAAAACTTCTAAAACTATCACAGCCGGGGTTGGATGACATACTTCTAAAACTGTCACAGCCGGGGTTGGATGAGATCATGCTGAAAGGTTCCTATAAAACAAAGAAGCTAGGCAGTATTCGCTTATTCAAAACATACTAAAAATACATAAAATATGATATGGGAACTTTAGCTATTAATTTAGGCAAAGACAGAAGCAGAGAGCGGGCAAAAATATATAAAGAATTTAAATTAATGTGGTAACTGAAAAATAAACATAAATATTTATAAGAAATGGTAAAATTATTATTTTTAAGGTTAGGTTAAATATTTCATAAAATTACGGTCTGAACAAATGAAAGAGCTTGCAGTAAGGTTCGAAATATTGTTGCCTAAATAAATTTTTAATTTTATTCTTGTAAACATTCTTATCCAAATATTTGTAAATATCAGCATGTAGTCTGTCTACAAGATTGACTAAAGCTTCACTAGCAAATTTAAGCCTTCGTTCGTTATCAAACTCTTTAAACATTACAAATATATGCTTGTCGGTTACCTCCACTAAAAGAGATTACTCTGACAAGTTAAACATGAAATTGAAATTTTGTAAAATAAGGTATAAATTAACATTATTTAAAATTTTAAATTTAGGTGGTCCAATGGTTCGAGAGGTAAATTTTGAAAAGAATTGAAACATTTTCCGTAACTGTGTTCTTTTAAAATGGAATTCATAAAGGGTGACCAAGGTGCAGCTCCATATTTTAAGCGAGAAGGATCCTCAAGATTTGCATAATTTAATTTTGAACAAGGGTCCTACAAACATACATTTTTACAATCTCTTGAGGGACTTAAAGTACATTTAATTTTCCAAGCTTCTAACGATAAGGGATCTCGAAGAAAAAAATGAAACTTTTGTTCTTAAAATCTGTGCTTACAATTTTACTATAATAGGCGTTTCTGCAACAAGGATAATTACAAAATTTTTCAGCCTACATGTTGTGTTGGTGCCATTGCAAAGATATTTACAAAGAATCTTGGTTTAATATCGAAGAAGGCTTACTACAATATTTAAATAACATATCTTACCTTATATTTTTTCACAATAGTGTGGAAAAAATAAGAACGCAAATTTAAAACAGTTAACCCCAAGTCAACACTTACAACCCAAATACTAGAATAAAAAATGGCCGACACAAACACAACACAACACGGGGATTTATGGTTAAAAAGGGATATAAATAATTCTCACTTCTCATTGGTTAAAAAAAAATCGACGTTTCGCCATCTAGAAATTTACTACCAAGTTACTACAAAGCAAAATATGGAAAAATATAGATATCTACTTATTCCCTGGCAATGATATAATTGTCGAATGTCACTTTTTCCAGTATCCCCATAAGAAGTTGACCAGGCGTGACGCCCACTGGGTGACGAGACGCGACGCGAAATCTTCTAAAATGTGGCAGTCTATTATATATATATATATAGATATATATATATATATATATATATATATATATATATATATATATATATATATATATATATATATATATATATATATATATATATTATATTTATTATATATATATATATATATATATATATATATATATATATATATATATATATATTTATATATATATATATATATATATATATATATATATATATATATATATATATATATATATATATATAAGATATTTATGTGTTTGAAGTAATTGCTGCGATGGAAGAGGAAGAAAAGAAAAAGAAAAAGCGAGTTTGGGTCCATGAAATTAATCGAAAGAGAAAGGAGAATTTCATCACTTATTTTCAGATTTGAGAAATGATGCAAGAAAATTTTTCAAATACTTTTGCATGTCGGTAAAAAAGTTTTTTGAACTTCTTAGTTTAATATAGACGTCTATAGAATACCAAAAAAAAAGTTAAGCAAAGATGCAAGAAAATTTTTCCTATACTTTCGCATGTTGGAAGAATTTTTGAACTTCTTAGTTAAATTCAGACGTCAATAGAACACTAAAAAGAAAGTTGCTTTTACAAACCTTGAAATCAGAATCCACTAAAGAGCTTTTTTATTTAGATTAATTAAAATATATATATATAAAAATAATAAAAGACAAATATCACAAAAATAAGAACAACTAAACAAATGCAGTGATAATAGAACAGAGTGACATGTAAGATTCTTCGCGATGATACCCGAAGGAGGCCGATGAGACTCGAATGCCACTTGCTTGCTCTCCCGACTTGCCTTGAGGTGTCGCGTCGCGTCGCTTCGCATCGCGCCGCGTCACATCGCCTAGATGGGCGGACTTCAGTTTGATTACATGTAAAGTATCCCTGATGCATTTAATCGCACCGGGTCGCTCTAGTGGGCGAGAACCTTTAACGGCGAAAAAGTACCTGAATTCTACAAAAATGTATGGATCTCTCAAGGACCCTTAAGCAGAAGACATTTTAATATTATTTAATTTAAAAATTTACATATTAAAAAAAGTTTTGGTTTGTTTCAAATATTAAATCATTTTTCCACATAAAGAGTCCTTATTTTATCCATTTAGTTTTAAGAAAATTTTAAAGGTAAATAATAATGTCAGAAAAATTAATGAACAACACACCATGTTTACGATTTTTTTCTCTTGCTGAAGGTCAACAAGCACAATAAATTCACTTTACGCAGAATAATTTTATTTGTAACAAAATATTGTAAAACATTTTTTGTTTCTTTTTGCAAATTCAATTTATTATATAGTAATTGATATTAAATACGCTATATTACTTCCTACTAGTAATTACACGGACAAAATTATTATTAATTAAACAATAACAAAGTCGAAATAAGTGTTCATATATATCATTGTTCTAATCGAAATTTAATTATGAATTCGAAATTAAATTTGATATGAACATTTATATAATACTCTATACAAGGCATAGGTATTTGTAATTCAGTGTTTAACTAATTATTTATTAATGTTTAGGGAACTAAAAATCACCATAATATTTAAATATCAAGTTAACAGAAAAAAAAATGTAATACAATTTTTTAGTTGAACCAAAACTATATAAACAGGGTGTTTTATAATGGAATGTAAATATTTGAGGGGATGATTTTTGGGTCAATTTTAGGAGGAAAACTTTATATGATCGAATGTCGTAAACGTCTTAAGTTTTAAGATACAGGGTGGTAAAATTTTTAAAATAAATCATTTATTACTAATATCTGTAATACCACTTTAAATCGTTTAATGAAACTTGGCATACATGTACTATGTATCAAGAGGCATTTTTAAGCGTACCAGTTTTTTTTTATTTCCACCAGTGGCGTTCGTACGAAATTTGACTTGGCAATTTTGGCAGACCATCATGGTACGCCACTGATTTTTCTCAAAATAAAAATTATTTTTGAAATACCCAATAATTTTTAAGCAGAGTTGATGGATTGATTTTTTTAATCCGATGCACGGTTTTCGCCTAAAAAAATAAAAACTGTTTCTCTGCATGATTATAATAATATCGGTAAACAATATTGATATGCAGAGAAATATCCAAATTTAATTTTTCTACGTAAAAATCGTGTATCGGACTAAAAAATTAAGAATAAAAATAAAAATAAAAATTTACATAAACAAATTTAATCTAGATATTTCGCTGCATGGTGATATTGTTTAGCGATATTGTTATGATCATGCAAAGAAAAGGTTTTATTTTTAAAGCGAAAACCGTGCATCTGATTAAAAAAATCAAGTGATTAACTGTGCTTATAAATTATTGGGGATTTTAAAAATAATTTCTATTTTAAGAAAAATCAGTGGCGCACCGTCAATGTCCGGCAAAATAGGCAGGTCAAATTCTGTACGAACGCCACTGGTAATAATAAAAAAACATGAGGCTTACTAAAAAATGCCTCCTGATACGTAGTACATGTATGCCTAATTTTATTAAAAGATCTAAAGTGGTATTACAGATATTAATAATAAATGATTTATTTTTGAAAATTTTAGCACCCTGTATCTCAGAAGGTAAGATGTTTAGAACGAAAATACCTTCATATGATGTTTTCTTCCCAAAATGGACCCAAAAATCGCCCCCCTAATATTGACAATCAATTAGAAAACACCCTGTATCTATATATTTAGTTCTAGTTAGTTACAGGTATAAGAAAAAATTCCCTACATAAAAAGCATTTTATTTTTCTTTTTCGATAGAAAAATTAATTATAGTGCATACATGACCTAAAAACACAAGCTTTACAATATGGCATGTTTGACAGAATAATAATTTAATGTCAATTAGGTTAAAAAAAATTCGAGCTTAGCAACAAAGGACTTTTCTAATGGTGGTCTGGCAGAATTTTGATCAAGTATTAATGTACCAGAACAATTCTCTTCAAAAGATGAATAAAAACCAAAAATTTAAAGGGTTTTCTTTTTAAAACCTTATACAGAAAATTTATCATTGCAATAAATATATTGAGTGTGGCAAACAGTTGTATCAAGAATAGGGATGACAGACTTAAATTTTTATATTCTACTGATTAAAACTTCTTTGAATAGTAAAACATTGTATTTGTCTTATACATACATTTGAGAAAAAATTAGAAAAAAAAAATAAAAAAAAAATATTCGACAAGGCACAGATCGCCAGACCGTTGGTTTAATAATTGTCTAATATCCAAAAAGTATAGTATATTTTTGTACTTACACTGGTTCACCCCCTTATACGACGGTTACCTTTACAGTTTTTTCATGCACCTTTCACATTATTAGATTTAGCAACATTTTGTCTACAAAGAACATTTAAAGTACATGCAGCATACTTAATAGTCTAATAGAAAAGTATGTTTACTGCGGAAAATAGTTAGAAGGCTTCGAACAATATGAGCTATAGCTCATTCGACATGCAATGAAAATCTGAGAAAGACGTTTTGAGGATTTTTTCTGCCAATAAAAATTGCAATTGTTATTAACATAAAACGAAATAAAAAAAAAGTCAGTTTGATTTTTGATGATAACTCAAAAACCATAAGAGATAGTGGAAATTGCAAAAAAGGTCCTTGAAGAGGAGGAAATGTCCGATTAGAAAGTCTTAACCCCCGGAGTTTTATCTCCATTATTTATAATTTTAATTTAACGCTAAAAAGAGGCCTCCGCGCGATTTATTTGGTTGCGCCCTCGGCATTAAAACTGAGTACGTCACATTAAATACGTTTTTTGGGGTATTAAATATTGTTTATTTTTTTTTTTTAAATTATGATGTATTCAGAACACTTCATTGTACAGATTTTTTTTTATAAATAATTGTCGTATAAAATTCTTGCTTAGTGGAGCCCTTTTTATATACATAACTATCAAGATCACGCAATAAAAGTTTAAACATTTTTAATGCTTTGTTGGTAATCATTTTATAACTATGAAAATATAACTCTGATTTTTTATTTTTTGTCAAAGTATTAAAATTATTAAAAACAGAGGATTAAAATTTTTTAAACTATTATGGCGTTATCTTGTAACAGTACAGTAATTTAAGCATTTTTTTTATTGTACAATGAGGACTAAAGTTCGAAACAGTTTTGTTAATGGACAATTGTCTAACTTGTTAAAAAGCTAACTTTATGTCAAATTTTTAACAGGAATAAATTCATTGAAGTGTTCCAAATACGGTTTTGACGCCGGACGCGCAACCAAAAATGACACGGGTCGTCACATTTTTAGCGTTAAATTAAAATTACTAATAATTGAGATAGAACTCCAGAAGTTAGATTTTTTTTATCGAAAATTTCTTCCTCTTTGGGGATCTTTTCTAACATTTTCTCTTTTAGTTTTTGAACTATCATCAAAAATCGAAATAGCTTTCTTTTATTCCGTTTTTTGTCTTTCGGTATTCCAGATAAATAAAAACATGTTCATCATTAACCAGTAAGTCATAAGGCAGAAAAGTGAAATAGTTAAATGTTTTAAATTTGACAGATTCGGTTACTATATTTGGGACACATGTCATTTTAAAGAAGTGTTATAATCTTCTTAGTACAGTGGATGGGGAAAAAAAAGGTGTTTGCCCTCCGGATTTTTTTGTACAGTTTCAATTTTTATGAAAATTTGGAATTAGGTTGCTTTTACCCTCTAGATTAAAGTTTATTTATGCTTAGGGTATGCTTTTTATTTTTAGGGAATAAAAACCACCCCTTATGCTAAAAAATTAAAAAACCATAGAAATATATTTTATGTAAATTAAAATCATAGCTAAATAATGTAGAACGAATCTATTTTTATGTTGTGAGTTATATCTAACATTATATTTGTAAGGTTTCAACCCTTAATAACGAAATTAAAAAAAAAATGTTTTTTTTTATTTTAAAATTATTTAATAACGCTATTATTGTAGAAAAAAATATTTTACTTTACGGTATAATAAATATTTAACTACCATAACTCAACCTTTTTTTGTCCTGCATCGATTTGCATAAAAAATTGGAATCAGGCGCTTCTAACCCTCCACTACAAATTATATTTCATGATGATGTGCGCTGTTTGTTTTTTAAGGGTGGAAACTACCCCTAATAGTCAAAACTTATGGAATAACATTTTAAACCTTAAGATGGGTAAAAGTTTGTTTGGATTAGTTGATTGATTGTTTTATGCTATAAAATACAATTTTAAAATATTCCAACCCTTAAGAATCAACCCTTGTTAGAGCTTAAAGTAAAAAAATAAATACTCAAAAAAATTATTAATTTATCATAGTGGTTGAATTTTAGAATGCTTAAAATATGTACTAATTTTATTTTGCAACTTTTCCACCCTTACAAATCAACCCTTATTATAGCTTTATAAAAAAATATTACTGCCTGAAATATTACCAATTTCATTCTTTTGCAAATTTTCAATCGTTAAAAACCACCCCCTATAACATTACAATTCTTATAAAGCAATATAATAGATATAAATGGGAAAAAAAGTAGAATAACATAGAAAAATTATACCGGTTAAAGTATAAAGTATACCGGTTGTATAGAATATTATGCTCCGAAGTGGGCTATTCGAATTTTTCCAAAAAAAAATTGATTGGTTTTTTAAACATATCTCCTTTAGTTTTAATGATAAAAAGTTTTTTTTTTTTAAATATTTTTTTATGATTTTTTAAGGGCTACAAGGCTGTGTGAATTAAATACTTTTTATACCTTAGTTTTAAAAAGGGGCTTTAAACGGCCATATCTGGCCAAATA
Organism: Listronotus oregonensis; assembly: GCA_019359885.1. Classification (NCBI taxonomy): domain Eukaryota; kingdom Metazoa; phylum Arthropoda; class Insecta; order Coleoptera; family Curculionidae; genus Listronotus; species Listronotus oregonensis. The sequence goes on along the minus strand of JAHBCN010005516.1, from coordinate 22,320 downwards.
TTTATTGTACAAAAAAATTTATGAAATAAAAAGTCTTTGTTATCAAAAAAGCTACAATTCGGTACTCTAGCATTTTTTCGTATCTCCAGTATTGTTGAAGTTATTTTAAAGAAAAAGGCTATTTTTACAAAATTGCGGAAAATCGTTTTTCACTTTAAGCTCCAATTTTTCTTAAATTAAGCATTTTAATTTGGTTAAACTTCTAGGATGTATTTATAATACATATGTGAGAATCGCAGAAGGGTACAGATCTATTTTAATTAAGAGGGGAATTAGGGGGTTGGTTTTAATGATCTTTCCGTAGAAAAAAGTAGGAACCGACCTTATTTTTATCAAAACTCGCTCAATTTTCATGCTAAAAACTTTTTTTTCGTTTTTAAAAGGAAGGTCTTATTATAAACTTTAAAAAAGACCTTATATGTTTTCCTTGAAAAATGAAAACTTTTCCCGCTATTTGAATTTGAATCTTTCAAATTTAGCATTTGACGAACAAAAGCTAACCATTAACAAGCCGTAGCTCGGTCTGTATTGGTTGTGAAGAAATTATAAAATAACATTTTTTTCTAGTTTTTTATAAGCTACAACTTTGCATTCCACAGTTTTTTTGATAAAATGAAAAATATTACTTTTACGAAAAAAATGTATGAAACATTTTTTACTTAAAATTACTTTCTTTATCGACTTCTGTAGTTAAAATGTAATAAAAAATTTCCACCCCCAAGATGGTTTGGCAACCACTCCCAGGATAAAAGCGCACCTCGGCATGATATAAACTTTGATTCTTGGGCTATTCCCTACCTTGTGTAAAAATTTCAAGTAAATCCATGCTGGACAAAAAAATTCCTGGCCAAAATGCCTCATCTCCTGTACTTTCTACTGACCTAAATAAAACAACAAATTATTGTTATTTATTTGCAACAAAAAACAATCACGCATTAAATGGTTATTTATGCAGCCCGTTAGGAAAAGTTTTATTTTGTATAACAAGCGCGATTTCTGCGGGCCGAGCGTGGCCAGAGCCCGCAAAGTAGCGCGAGTTACACAAAATAAACTTTTCCTAACGTGCTCCATACAAGATTTTTCCTAATTTTAAATGAAACTGTTGTTATTACAAGGAAATGAAAAAAAAATGATATAATAGTTTTCCGTACCCTGTATTTAGTTCGGTTACTAAGCGCTATTTAATGGTGGCGTCTTTAGTGACATAGTATCAAAAAGTTTTTACATTATTTAAACCAAAAAATGTCGGAATTTAGTTTGGATGTCCCTAGTGATGGGGAGGAAGCTGCTCAAATTGCAATGTCGAATCTGATCCCTTAAAAATCGAAATCAATTAGCTTTCCAAAAATTCAATAATTAGCTTGAAGAAATATATAATTGTTCAAGTTTTCTTTGTGCAACTGGTGATGGAATGGACTTTTCCCACCTAGTTTTGAAAAATTTTAATTTTCAACACTAGTGTTGCAAAGTAAAACGTTTTAATACGCCGGCAACTTTTGAAAAAGGCCATTTTTATATCACAATAAAAAAAATGTTTTATAACCTAAAATGTAAAATAATATTTTATTAATAGATGTTTGTGCTGTAAAACGAATACTGTAAAGGTTTTTCGGACGAATAATGTACAAACCAAATAATAATGTATTTTTAAACTGCTTCGTTCGTATATCTACAAATTAGTTAATTGTTTGCTTTGGAAATAGATTTTAAGATTTTTGTTTACTGGTGGAACCATTGTCAGTACTGACATAAAATTTAAATTTGATGGAAAGGTTGCGTTGATATAGCCAGGAAAAGCAACTGTAGTATTGAGTCCAGTAAAAAGTGTTTTACCGGACTAGTCCGGTAAAACTTTTTTAACCGAACTCATTAGTGTAAAAGTTTATTTTCCGGACTAAAACCAAGTATCTAAAAAAGGAAAATAATTTACGATTACGAAGTCATTTAATATAAATAAAGCATATAAAATCAGAAAAATACCGTAAAAATACCAAGCACACATATTCCTTTATTTCCAGTATTCGCGATTATTAATGGTTTCGGTTTGCAAATAATACTTCATTGTATGTTTATGGAATACATATTAGGTCGCCCGACGAAGCTACAAAAGCTTTAAGCTTCAAGACTATATTTTAATAAAGCTCCACTCTGCTTTCTCGCTTATTTTCTCTTCAAAGGGCGAAAAGTTTGAGTCGTCTTTTGACACTCGCAATTTATTCGGTTTATCTCGGCGTGTTTCGAAATTATTAAATTAGCATCAACGGTGATAAATCTTTTCAACGAAACAATGGTCAAAGCACTTTATATTCTCTTAGCTTTAATTCGGTGCGGATTTCGCAGCCTTTGTCGCCTATTCTTAAGGCTTTTGTTTGGCACAAGACACACAACGCGGCCAGTTAAAGATGTCTTTTGCGGTCTATTGTCAGCGCTTCTACCACAAAGGATTTCTATTAAGGATGTCGTTATTATATTGTTTCTTGCTGCTTTCTTAAAAGAAATTGTATGTTCTTCCAGAGACGAACAATGCGTTTGTTACAACGGAGAGATTTGTGTCTAAATTAGATCGAGTTATGAGCAGAACGAACAGCTATATGAGGAAAATTGTATTTCCAGAACTGGCTTAAAAGTTTTTTCTTTTACTAATCTTTACACACATCTATCAATTGCACGCGACTTAAAGGTGCGTTTCCTATGGGGCGGCTGACTCAGGCGGCTGCCGCACAGCGTCTGGCGCCTAGTACTGCTCATGTAAAAATTCATTTATTCGTTTCTTTTTGAGCGTCACACGCAAGCGTCAACCGCTGGCGGCTACAGACGCCGCGGCCCTACCCCTCTCGAGGCAGTCAAGCGTCAGCCGCCGGTTGTCAAAGTCGTGCCTGTACGATATTTAATCTAAAAAATTGCCTTAATTTCTCTTCATTTTTCAATAAATGTCTATTTATTAAAGTTTGAAAAAAGCCTTCATCAGTTCTGGTTTTAAATAATGGATGAAGTTGTTCATTTTCTTTGCACATGCTTTTCAGTAAAATTTCTTCGTCCTCAATTTCTTCTAATAGTAAATCCAATAAAAATATTTTTTTGTTTTTGCACATTTTTTTAGAAAACTGTACTTTTTTGACAACAGATCACTAGCGTCTACACTTCATAGGAAATGGGTGTACTGGCGTCAGCCGTGTGCGTCAGACGCTACGCGGCAGCCGCGTGCATCAGCCGCCCCATAGGAAACGTACCTTAATACCTTCTCTGTTAAGCTTTATTTCCAAAATAATAGGTTTATATTTTTTCTTAAAGACACCATTTATTTCAATTTTTGATTAAAAAAAAATGTTTTTACGTATAAATAGTTCATAGGTATATCACACCAAAAATTAGAATTTTTTAATTGTTGATAAATATTTATTCTATCTAAAACTTCAAATTTTATCATTAAAATAACTCAACGCAAACAGGATAAAAAAAGGATATTTTAATTTTATTTGAAGAAAATTGATTTATTAAAACAATATATATTATTATATTTTCGGAAAATCCTAAATTATTGCCATTGTGTGTACTGGCCGATTAAAAGTTATCCATTATTAGTAAAAAATTTAAAAATATTATTTTTAAGCAGTCGTAATAATTGTTGTTATTCCACAAAAAATAAACTAGTTGAGCATTTGATCGAATTTTTTTGTTAAGTAATTGCGCAGGAACAATAACATCAGAGGAATAAAGATAAGAATATTAACAAAATTAAACCAAATGGAAAATAATTTCAAAAGTTACAACACAAAACATCAAGCTGTTTGGATTATACTTCAATAAGCCCTCCATTGTTTTCCATACATTTTATATTTTTTTTCCTAAAACTGCCGATTGCGCTCGCTATATAATATATAGCGATGTTTTTAGATTCTTGTCTTATGCTACGTTTCAGATAATTCCTGTTTTGTGGTCTAGTTTTATACACCCTCTGTTTAAGAAGACCCCTCCAGACGTAATCAAGTGGGGTAAGATCTGGGGACCTTGGAAGCCAGTAATAAAAATTTAGGTCTGTATTCGTACCTCTGCCAATCCATCTACTGGAAAAATGAGCGTTGAGCCAGTTTTTTAACTAAAGAGAAAAATGACAGAAAGATCCAATAAGTTAAAATACGAAGTTATGCCGAAGTTGCATCATCGAGGATGAGTCAAACTCATTCTCCAGAAAGTCGAGGAAAGATTTGCCTCCTTTAATATCCTGTTGCCCAATATTTCCCACTAAACATTGACCTTCTCAGAATATTGATTATGATGGCTAATCCAGTGGGGATTTGTAGTAGACCAGTTTTGAGAATTTTGTGTACTTACACTAACATTTGTCGTAAACACAGCTTTATCAAAGAATAATATTTAAAAAAAATAAATTACCATGATCTTTCATAAGTCCTAATATCCATGCGGCAAAATTAAATCTTAAATCATTATCTCTTGGCAACAAAGTGTGTGTAAATTTAGGTCTAAAAGGCTTTAATTTATGTTATGAAGATATATAGATCAAAAGACACTAGGACAAAGTCCTGGGGTAACTGACAATTATTTATTTTGTCTGCAAATTCAAACATATCCTTAATTCTAAAATTGTTAAAGAAGTCAAAGGATTTATTTAAAATCTGTGCAATAAAGTTGGCTAAAGGTTGTGTTGAAGCACCAACGCAAAAAATGATACGCCTTGCACCTTGGGAAGCCCATAAATACTTTAGACACACACCATTATATATAGTAAGTTGTTTTTTTCATTGATATCTTTATATTTCATTTTAAAGAGATGTTTAATTAGTTTGTTGCAACCATTTTCTAAAGTAGTAGTTGGGTCTTTTTTAACTCTTTTATACGTTAATTCAGGGTTTAAAAGATCATATGACTTTTGCGTATAAGAATATTTAGATATAGCCACAGTAACATTGCCTTTATCTAAATTGATAATAATTAGATTGGGATTGTCCCTTAAAACTTTTTTAATTTGTATTTCCAACGTGCGTGTGGGTGATTGATAATATGATAATTAATCAACATTCTTATATAGATAATTAGTAATTAAATTGTAAGCCTTGGAACGTTTAAAGTTCTGTCGGTCTGCAACAACATTTTAAGTCAACACCTCTACTTCAGAAAGCAGCTTAAAAATATTTATGTCAAGGAGATACCGGTAAACTAAATTCTGGAGCCATAGCCAAAAAACCTTGGAGATGCTCTCTGAGATAAGGGTATTAAAACCTAATCGTGTGTTTTATTGGTGCAGTGAATGTTCTTGTTTTTGTTTTGTAATTTTTAGCTATTATGATGAAGCTTACAATCGTAGGCAAAAGCTGGATATTGGAAAGAAAAATAGTTAGAACAAAGCACTTAACTTATTGTTAGATAATTTCTGGGTGAACCCTTTGTGTGGCTACTGTGTAAATTTATTTACTTCTAATAAAATTAATGGGATATATGTACATATATATATATATATATATATATATATATATATATATATATATATATATATATATATATATAAAAAATGGTAGATTTCTTTCATATATTAATAATGAAAAAAAGGTTAAAAGCCCTATTAGATATGACTACTAAGCTTGGTTGGTTTAAAATTACGAGGCCTCCAAGTAAATGGATAACCCCGGGTCCAACCAATCCGATTTATTATCCATTTACTTGGAGGCCTCGTAATTTTAAACCAACCAAGCTTAGTAGTCATATCTAACAGGACTTTTAACCTTTTTTTCAGTTCATTAAGAAGCCTATATGCCCAAAGAAATTCTACCTATCTGTAATTATTTATAACAAAGCTCAATAAATTTAATTTTATTTATATATATAAATATAAATATATATATATATATATATATATATATATATATATATATATATATATATATATATAAATATAATATATATATATATATATATATATATAATAAAATATAAAATAATAAAAATCAACCAGCTCTTTAGGACATTTAATACTCCATTGATACCTTTTACAGGGTCTTTGATTATATTTACGTGGCTTCTGAGGCCTTTATTTTTGAAGACAGAAAAAAATGTTTTTTATAAAAATTGTAGGATTTTTTCCATATTATTTTTGAAAAATTATCAGTAAGAAAATATCGCAATTAAAACATGGAAAAATATAGCAACTTCTACTTTTAAAATGAAACACCCTGTATATTATGCGCTACAACGAAAGATATTTTTTTCGATTAATATATATATATATATATATATATATATATATATATATATATATATATATATATATATATATATATATATATATATATATATATATATATATATATATATATATATATATATATATATATATATATATATATATATATATATATATATATATATATATATATATATATATATATATATATATATATATATATATATATATATATATATATATATATATATATATATATATATATATATATATATATATATATATATATATATATATATATATATATATATATATATATATATATATAATATATAATATATATATATCATATATTACAGGTGCCTTACTTAATGGTATGTCTATTATTTGAAGTGAGGCATTCCTGGATCGATTTTAAGTCGAAAGTTCATTAAAGTGGGCCCTAAATGCTTGTTTTAGATACAGTGTTAAAGTTTAATTTTGCTTTCTTTTTTTCTTAATTATTTTTTAAACCCAAAATGACTAGGTCAAAATTTGGGATCTGGGGTTTCTAGGCGAGAAATTTAAATTCGTTCCGCTTTGATGTTGCTAGTAGAGGCGCCAGCTACGGCCTACCTCACTTGTTTTAGATGTCGTAACTTTTTAAACTTAGAATATTGACCTGTTTATTAAAGAATAAGTTACTATAAATCCATCTGCATCAAAAGTATACTTTATTTAAGTCTCTAGGAGCAGCGGTTCTCGAGATAAACACACTTTAAGGTCCCACAATTTTTTTATGGAAACTGAATTTTGGCCAATTGTTTCAAACTTTGCATAGTGATAATTCTTAACACGATGATCAAAGGTCTTTCGAGCACAAAGCCGAAAACGCCTCCAACCCTAAAATCACCTCAAAGGTCCCCAATTCCCCAGTGACTTTTGAGGGTGATTTTGGGGGTTGGAGGCGTTTTCGTTTTGTGCCCTAAAAACTTTTGATCACCGTGTTAAGAACTACCACTATGCAAAGTTTGAAAACATTGGCCAAAATTCATTTTCCATAAAAATTGTGGGATCCTTTAAAGTGTGTTTATCTCGAGAACGGCATCCTAGACACTAAAATAAAGTATACATTTTTATGCGGATGGATTTATAGTAACTTATTTTTTAATAAACAGGTCAATATTCTAAGCAAAAGAATTACGACATCTAAAACAAGTGAGGAAGGCCGTAGCTGGCGCCCAGTACAACATCAAAAGCGTTGACGAATTTAAATTTCTCGCCTCAGAAAACCCCGATCCCAAATTTTTCCGCTAGGTCATTTGGTTAAAAATAATTAAGAAAAACGAAAGCAAAATTAAAACTTTAACACCCTGTATCTTAATAACTAAGCATTTTAGGGCCCACGTTTTATGAACTTTTCGACTTAAAATCGATACAGGAATTCCTCCTTCAAATTATGACATACCATTAAGTAACACCCTGTATATATATATATATATATATATATATATATATATATATATATATATATATATATATATATATATATATATATATATATATATATATATATATATATATATATATATATATACATACATACATTGATGATATTTGAATGAACCATTTCGGAGATATTTTAGGTTAAATTATTAATAAATTTCAAAAAAGTTTCATATTAGTATCAAGAAAGCCATGGAAACAATAAAATGTGGCTGAATTTGATGAGGGTTTTTTTTGGGACCAATAATGTTTATTTTTGTGATTAAACATTCCTGCTAAAGTGCAGGAAGACTTGTCGGGAAATAGAATTTTATTTAAAAACTTTGGATCCTGCTGCATAAACCTACCTATTTCCAATGCATACTTAGGTCGGTCCTGCATCTTTTGTTCAAGAAGATTCTGAACGGACATAAATTTATAAGGATAAAATTTGTAAAAATTTAAGGTTAAAATTTTTTATAATCTGTTTTATTAAGTTCAGATGCCGCATCCGAGATTGATATTTCAGGATTTTTAAAAATTATTAAAAGTAGTTAGTGCTAGTCCAATAGAAAATGTATAATACTTATCCTGAAAAAACGAGAATATCCAAAACTTTGTTTTCATTTCGTGCTGCAGTCCTTTTCTTCATTTTAAAGCTTTTTCGTTCAGTAAACTTTCTTACTATGTATTTAATAGTACCTATAGATGGTACCCGTTGTTAAGGATATAATAAGTAATATTCCCTTTGCACTGTCGTCACATTAATAGCGATTTTTTGTTCTTCTGAATAGCCCATCGACAAAAAAGCAATACAAACTACTTTTAATAGTTAAAATGACAAATTTCAACCTTTTACAATATCAATACGTCAAATTTATTAAAACAATTTTATTGTTTTCATAGCTTTCTTGATAATAATTTTTTTTTTCAATTTATTTATATTTTAAGCTTAAATAGCTCAAAAATGGTTCATCCAAATATCATCAATGTATATATATTTGAAATCAGAAAAAAAAGATCTTTTATTGTAGCGCATAATATACAGGGTGTAACATTTAAAAAAGTTGAAGTTGTCTATATTTTTCCATTTTTTTATTGCGATATTTTTTTACTGATAATTTCAAAAATAATATGGAAATAAACCTACAATTTTTATATAAAACATTTTTTTCTGTCTTTAAAAATAAAGGCTCCAAAAGCCATATGAATATAATCAAAGATCCTGTACAAATCTTAAATAAATTGATTTTAGGTCTTAAATTTTGCGAATCAAGTTTTCACAAAAAGTTGCATGTTACATCAGCCCTAATATGGTCAAAAACTTTTAACCGCTGTGGTTAAAGTAAACGTCACTGCAATTCTCTAACTTTATGTGCAGACAGTAGTTGTTAACAACTTAGTTCTACAACGAATATTTTAAGTTAAATATGTAAACTTTGGGGGAACTGCACTTAATTCAGAAACTAAAAACGATTTTAAACGTTTTACAGCATTTCAATATTATTATTGTTCAAAAATAAATTTAATTCTGGTATTTTTAATGAAAAAGTTTGGAAAATATTGAAATCCTCGGTTTAACGATATTAATTTTTCTATTAGAATAGGTATGTAAAAAATATTTGTAAGCGGATTTGGTCTCAAAAGGTCCATATTATCAGATCTTAGTTCCCTTGTCTCCTCAACTGGAACTTGACTTTCTTAGTAAATCCCAGATCGTTGGTGTAATGCGCTGTTTAAAAAAACTTCCTTTCTGCGGTGGTCCACCTTAACTTTATCCCTGACTCTTCAGTTTTCTTTCTAATCGACCCATAGACCTGTATAGGTTATTATAGATGCTTATTCTTTCAGCATTTATTAACTAATGCTGGGTTGTCCTACAGCTCAGTACTTTATTACTTTTTCACATTAATGATCTTCTCTCTTCCACACGCTATCCCATTCATAATTTTGCTAATGACAGTACCTCTGACTCTAATATGCAGCTTTTGGGGTGTCTCTAGGCCTGATTTGTAACACAAGCGCAGAATTATGCAAATATTTCTTTCACAGGCCTTAAATCAATACTGAGTTGGTGCGTTTATAATCTTGTCAAGTTTAATGCCCCTTTACAACATGTGGACATTGTCAACTGCGAAAGCACCTCTTTAGAATGAGTAAAAATGACACACCTCTATGTAGAGGTTGTGGATAGGAAGACGAGACGGTGGAGAACATTCTTTGTGACTGCCCTGCTCTCTCGTCCAAAAAAAGATTCATGCTAGGCAAGTATTGGCTTTTCTTGGCAGACATTAAGGAGATTCCCCTCGGCGACGTTGTCACCTACTTTAAATCGATAGGATGGGCGGCGTACTTAATGAGGAGTTTCCTTTAAGAGGTAGCACAACGAGCCTATTGAGGCCTAGGTGTTGTGATGTTTATCATCCTCCTCACTTTTAGATTCAGATACCTCTAATCACGCTTGGAAACCCACGGCATTTTAGTGTTTGGGTTCTAAGACTTCGAAGACTGTCCCAAGATAGAAGCAAAAATACCTTAAACATCTTTCCCACTTTATGCGAGTGGATCGAAGCATGCATGAAGTGCTGAACACTCAGTTTCACCTGGGAAGCATTAAAACCATGAGTGAAGGGAGGCGCCCGCAGGAAGTTATACTATTATCACTTTACTGATCGTTCCTCGCTCACGATATTCTAATGAAGATGAACAAGAAAGGATACCTGTCTAGGCTATGCCGACACCCAGATATATTTCAGAAAAACACTCAGACAGCTCTAGACAGTTGGCGCAGGAAAAAAAGTATGTCGTTTAATCAGTAGAAAACAATTATAACACCTCCTTCCGTACTTAACGATATAAAAATTTGCATTCCTTAGAAGTCGAATATTTACGAAAATCTTTGACCTGTTATAGTCAAAAACGTGTTTTCTATTAAATTATTTTAATACAATTCAATTAAAGTTTTTTTTGCGATCGTTTATGAGTAATATTAACATATACAAAACCACCCAATAATATCCCTCCTAATGAATGATTTTTTATTAATTAACCATTTTTTTCAAATTTTGGTTTTGGAATTAACTTGGACAATAATGCCTGATAAATTAAACGCCTTGTTCATTAAAAAGCTATTAAGTGATCTATTTTAACTTACCAAAACACCAGTTTTACGCTTTTTCTTACCTGAAATAAAATAAAAAAATACATATTAAAAATAATTCGAATTTATAAAAATAATTTAAATTAGTATGGTGGTGTAATTAACCCGCAATCAAACCATATTACTAAACATTATGCAGAAACTGACTGCTTGATAACGGTAATTGAGATACAATCGACTGTATATCTAAATACCTAATTCACATATCTATATCTATTAATAATACCAATATGGCATAATATCCCGCTGAAAACGATATCTTAGGGTATATCTATTACCATTACATTACAGGGTAATTAGACCTAAATTTGTTTACTTAAGCCGTTTTTTCTTGGAATTACCCTAAGATACACATTAATAACAAAACTAAAATATCATTTTTATCTGCTTAATATTAATAAAAATATGTATACGTTCTATTTAAAAACTACACCTAAAGTCAAAATATTAGAATTACTATTAAGTAACAATCTGGCGCAAGGTATTGCGCCAGACCAAGTTCCGGCCTGACGCACGCAGTATGTATATTACACCAAAGGTTTCAGCGTATTTTCCCCTATTATAGCTTCGTAATCGTTCGACATAAACATATGAGATTTGGTATGCATATTCACATTACCATCCTAAGCGCCTGTCAAAAAATAAAGAAAGTTACGTCAAGTGGTTTCAGAAGATATTCGATCTTAAAAACCGCTCATTTTACTACTAACTAACTGACTGACTCAGTCAATTATTGACTTACTAAAATTATGGGGCCCTTCCTGAGGGAGTAGAGACTTAAAATTTGGTATGTTAGAACAAATTATAGAATAGAATTAAAATACAAACCTTGTTTGGCATTAATATAATCAAAGGAAAGAGGCGCGAGAGTTCTTGTAAACACACTGCACCGGCAACGTTGATTAAACACACTGAATAACATCACTCCGGAAATATTAGCTTTTTCAATGTTTATGGCATTGCACCATAAATGACATTTTCATAAATCGATGATTCTCTATTGTTAAAAATTATGTTTCAAGTCAGAAAACTATTTTTGTTTATTATCTAAAGTGGCAGACAGATATGTCATTTAATTTAGAGCTTAATTTGATTGCTGTTGATCGAGTCAATTTACAAAACGTGTTACTGAATAATACAACCTAATAGAAAGAGATAAAATGACATCGAAGTGCCATACAATACCTGATTTAATATATTTTTTAATAAACGAAAACAACAACTGTCCAAATCAACCTTGTTACCGGTGCAATCGGATCTTGGAACTGCCATATCAATAAATGTTTATATTTAAATCGATATTGGCTATATTAACACAAATACCAATATTTTTAAACAATTTTATGCCATTTTCAAGATAATTTCCCGATTTTAATTATTGAGATCTGGCAATTTGTTTACGTTTTTTCAAAACAAAAACAAACAGATCACTATACCAAACACCCTTTTTTTACAGTTACGGTATCACTTGCCACTTCTGTAGCACTCTTAACAAATTATTGACCAACTATCTTATCAACAAGTTTAGATATTTCCTTGTTATTTAGCTAATCTCCTACAATACCATTCAGTAAATCACTTCCATAAACACTACTCCAACTAACGCCTGCCCTGGTACAGTTCTTTATTTCACTTGAATTACATCTTGCCTTTAAACTTTGCGTAGAATGTGTCAATCTAAGATTGAGACCGAGAAACATTTAAGGGTGCTCTACTAGCTAACAAAAATTTACACTTTCGTACAAACTATAGAAAACAATTACTATTTTTCCATAAACTTCCTAATAGAACCCCCATGGACGACCTACTAAATGTCCTTCAACTTGAAGGGCACCAAACATTGGGATACGCAGACGATCTCGTCATTATGGCCCAAGAAAAATTTGTTGTAGTTTGGGACACAACAACATAAAAAGTCAGGTTGGCGGCAACATCCTGGACGAGAGAACAGACCAGATGATTCCCCAATACTCATTTAACAAAAACTTCGAGGTAAAAATTCCAGATCGAAGTGAGTGGCAGCAACCCGATCTTCCCGGCACGGTTGGAGACATCATCTGGTATACGGATGGTTCCAAAACCGAGCAGGGAACTGGAGCGGCGTGTACAGTGAAATGAGGAATTCACAATTCTCCATTCCACTAGGAAACACACAGTTCTGTATTTTAAACGGAAATATATGCTTTACTGCACTGTGCAAAAGAAAATAACAGGAGGCTTATAAAAATAAGCGGATCTGCATAATAACAGACAGCCAAGCGTCACTGGGGGCACTAGTAAACCCCAAGGTAACGTCCAAGCTGACATGGGAATGCCAAAAAGAACTGGAAGTCTTGGAGAACGCAACAGAGTAACTCTCTTGTGGGTACCAGGACATTCAGGAATAGAAGGCAACGAAAATGCGGATGAGCTAGCGAGGCAGGGATCATCCACACCATACTTTGGACCAGAACCTGCCCTTGGAGTGACCAAAACCACAGCACGAGGGCAAACCAGGGAATGGATCCGAAACAAACACGAGAAATACTGGGGAAACCTCAGTAAATTAGACATGGAAAAAACTTCATAAGGGGCCCATCCAAAAAAACAAAGAAAGAACTACTCAGACAAAGTAGGAAAAGACCTCGCATAACGGTAGGGTTGCTAACAGGGCATGATAGCCTAAGAGGACACCTACACAAGATAGGCTCATACATTGGGGACCCAAGTTGCAGAATGTGCGACGAGGGCGAAGAAACAGCCTACCATATCCTGTGCGAATGTGACGCATTAAATCACAAAAAAAGGCATTATTTGGGCAACCGAAAATAAGCCCACAGGAATATATCAACCAACCAATCTCGGGGTTATACAGACTTGTGGAAGGAACGAGACTAATGGGAGGATTGGTATAAATGATAATGGGAGATTAGGCACAAAAAGCCCAAGAGGCTGGGCTGCTCCGGTAGTGAATCAAGACGGCTCCCAGGGAAGAAGAAGAAGATACCAAACACCCTGCCTACAAACTGGCGTTGAGCTTTTTCTAGTCTTGAGTTTGTGGGTATTTAAGTAGGTTTTAGGGCATAGGTAAAGGAAAAATTCTGAAAACTGCCCATTGTTACTTGGAATGTCCTGAAGCAGGGTCGGTAATATCGTATATTTAAGGTGTGTTTCAGAAGTTCGCATTTGAATCGAAACTGAGTTTCTGAGGTCACCATTGTCTAAGCATTTAAAATGCAAGCAGGATTTTATTTTATATATTAAAATTAAAAAAAAAAAAAAAGAGATCTCATCAACAACACTGTAAATGAAAACCAAGTTCCTATGAAAAAATATCGGCCTCTTCAAGCACTGAGATCCAAAATAAGACCGAGTTTTGTCCACAATTTTATTCTAAATAAATACCATACTCAACATATCTTTCTTGTATTATGGGTAAAAAACTTTTAATTTTTAATAGCTACCTAAAAGACCTAGCCTGTGTGCAAAAAAATTGCACTACGGGTTACAGCATTATGACTGAATAAAGCTTCATTAAATTTAAAAATGAATTCCGTAATGTCTTGTTTTAGATCCTGAAATGAGCCTAAAATCGATTATGACTATTTTGAACAGGTACAAGTTTCCTCCTACCACATTACTCTTGACCAAAAGATGTACGGACTTTGAAAATCGCATTAACTTCTACACTAGTCACAAGAAAAATGCGCAAAAAAAACAGTTTTTGGTTTTTTTCTGATAAAGCCTCTTTTCATAATTGTGGGCAGGTAAGATTTTAAGTTATTCTTTATTAGCAGAGATTTAAATTTTTTGGTTTCTCTTCTAAAGGTAAACAGACACAATATGCATTTCTGAGTCCTGAATAATAGCTGCTTACGAACAGCACAAATTCTGACCTAAGTTGAGGAAACTAACTATTGTTACCGATTTGTCACAGCTATGAAGTTAAGAACTCCTTGCCCCTGCTAAGGTACCCGGATTTCTGTCTGAGATATCTTGGCTAATCTAAGTTGAGCAAAATTTGACATTTTTTATCGTTTTGGGGAGTCGTGCGTGTTCGATCAAACAACTTAGCTCAGGTCAGAAACTAACTTTAACTTAGGTAAGAAAAGTGGTCGTTCGTAAACAGCTAATACCCATTGGATTAGAACTGTGCCAAAAAACTATCCCTGGTCAATTAAGGTATGGTGTGGCATTTTTAGGAATAAAGTTACAGGACCGCAATTTTACCTTAGTTACTAAACCAGCACATAAATCTTGACATATGGTTTCAACAGGAAGAGCTTTACCCCATTCTGCAATACCGCCTCGTATATATTTAGATCAAATATATAAAAATAGATGAACTGGTGAAGCTGATCGGGTCAACTGGCTTGCTCGTTCACCAGATTTAAGTTCAATTGACTTTTTTGTATGGCTTTATAAAGGACAAAGTAATGGCTACTGTACCTACAACTCCCAGATAACATGTGATTTATTGCAAGAAAGAGTAAGAATGTGTTTAAAGGTCAAAGATGCGCATTTTAAACAACTTTTTGGAAATGATAGACGGTAAATAATTTAAAATTATGTTGTAATTTTTTAATGTACACTGCGCAGTGTCTGACAGTGCGTCACAGTGTATACCAATGCTTCAATGCTGCAGTGTCTCGCAATGACCTGCAGTGTCTTGTAATGTCTCGCAGTACTTTTTTAAACACTGCACTTGTGTGTAAAAAAATGATAAGTGAGGGGTCCCTCGGTATTATTATAATTACTTATAATTTCGTAACAGACCTTGCTTTTTACGTAGATTCATATTTTAAAATAAAAACGCATATTTCCACTTGAAATTCCAAAGTTACCTCCAGTCTTAAAAAGGGTAAAGGAAAAAGTGTCAAATTTTCAATACTGACCTTATAGACTCCGATACTCCGGATTTTTGGTATTTCCGGGGTTTAAAGAAGTTGTAGGTACATAAATTTAAGTTAGTAAATAAGCATCGAATTTTTATGACAGTTTAGTGGTAACTTAGATGATTTCAGAGGAATAAGAGAAGATATTATTTTTTAGATAAAAGTAATATTTAACAAAATAAAAGTTTACAATGTATTTTTCCTATTAATATTAAGGTAGTTTACTCGTAAAACAGCTTTTCTTAAAAATTAAATAAAATTAAAATAAAGGTAAATAAAAGTGTCTTTTATCTAATTAAAAAAAAAATGTCTGCGAAACAAGATATTAACAATCAAATTGTGCATAACTAATATGGTCGACATCTGTAATATATGAAAGCCGTGCATACATTTCGGAATATCCTGAAAACGGTTTTAACGATATATTTTTTTAAAAACTAATGCAATATAAATTAAAGTATATTAGCAATTATTAAATAAAAAACCTGAATTCTTTAAATGTTCTGAAAAAAAATTGATTTTTTTAAATTTACATGTGTTGTGTACAGTTTCTACAAAAACAATATTTTTAAGTATTGAGAAACTCTAACTTTTGGTAAAGTGTACTCAATCTTATTTGAAGCATCGCTAAATTTGTGGTCCATTCAAAATACTGCATCACGAATTAAACTAAAATAAGAAAAATATTATGATTAGTACTGGTCCTAGTCAAAGGATTCCCAGCCCGTTAAACGATCAATTTTTGTTAGAGAGAGATGGCCGAGTTCGGCGCGGATCGCATGAAAAAGACGAATCCCAATATCGCTTTGACTTGTGGCGATACTTTTGTCTATGACTGTCGCGAGCGAACCACCTTAAACAAGTCTAGAACTATTGAGATCAAAATCAAAATAGTCGTGAGGGAAGACATATATTTAAGCAATACTATTAAAACCTTTTTTAATCTAGTCTTAGTCAGTTACCACAGTAATTATTCACTTTAAAAAACAGGAGGATTCCTACACTACCTTTAACTAGACTAGAATAATGTGCTAAAAACATTTTTAATCAACCTAAGCAAAAAAAAAAGTATCACTTCTAGCCAGCTCCAGTGAAAATACAAAATTGCCTATATCATTGCTAAGCTAATCTTTAACATAATCACGGTAAATAAATAAATGTTTGTGGAACATTTTTTGTATAATTACCAAGCGAAAACCCTAATTCTAACATAATTTTCTCGGTACAGCCATTTTATCTTTGGATCCGAGAATACCGAAAATCCCGGTTTATGTGAAATTAATACCGGGATCCCGGTTTGCGACCTTCATCACATTGGATCCTAACAAATTTAAACATTATATCTCTGTATTAAGTTTGTGCTTATCTTGATATACGATTTTTTAATAAAATGGTAAATTTATTTCCGTAAAAAATGAATTATGGATAAAGGTCTCATAAAATAAATAAAATACACAAAAAAGCGTTTCAGGAATCGTCAAGTAAATCAACCGTTTCGAATATATGTTATTTTAAAAGCTTTTTCAATCTCAAAGTTTCTGTTTCAATTTCGTTGCTTTTAAGGTGGCACGGAATGTTATCTAGTGGCCAGATTTTCCGATATTCACTTAGGACCCAATTCGCTTTTCGGCGAAATCGAGCATAAATATTCCTCTGCGACCGTCCAGAGGCATTTTGGATAAGCTCTACGTCTCTCGAGTGCCAAAAATACTCATAAAACTGTTCTGGGGCAATATAGCAGTTAAAGTAATCTCGGGGGGTGTTGTCGTAAATGACCAAACTCATTAGTACGGAATCCGAATTGAAGGTGACCTTCACTCATCTGCTAACCAAATAAAAACTATTATTTAATATAAAAGTACCGTCAATGGATTTTCTAAAAAAATTGGTCTGGGCTATAATAAATTTTAGTTATCGTAAATATATTTTTTCATTAAATTTCCTTTTTTATAAGCACAAAAATTTACTTAGTGGCCACAATCCTTTCAATTAAAAATTTTGGTTAACATAATGGATCGATACATACACAATCCATTTTAAACACTGTATCAAAAAAAAAAATAGTAAAAGTTGTTTATAGTGTTTTTTCCTAACACAATGTTTAAAAACGTGTTTGGGACTTGCAAAATCTTCTACGTAAAATGTCTATTATTAACTGCAACTAAACCCTATCCTTTGTGATGTTTATATAATATTATACATACACTTTATTATTATATATGTATATTAATAAGAATAATATAATATTTATTTTCTAAATCGTTTCTGGTAATACCACATTTATAATGCAAATCTTACTACACCATTTTTTTTTTAAAAGATGACAAAATATTGCAATTAATTTTTTTGTTTATGTAACTCCTTTACCATAACCATACCATAATATTAAATTTATTACCTATTGTATATGGTAAAAATAAATTTATAATAGGTCTATTTTAATTTTGTCTTAGGTTTGGTTGCTCAAATTTAAGAAAGCATTTGTATATAAAATCAAGAATGGGTAATAAATTTAATATTCGTACTATCTTTAAAACACAAAACACTATTAGATCTCAAGTAGCAAAAACAGAACCATAAAATATAAATGAAAACACAAAAAATGTTATTTATAAGATCCCTTGTAAATGTAATAAATTTTATGGTTAAACTATTAGACCATTAACCAAACGCATAAAAGAACATAGAACATACATTTAAAACACAAAATTCCACAAATCAAAAATCTATTAACACGCATTTGATAATAACCACATAATAAACTGGAATCTTTATGAGAAGAAATTTGTTTAAAAAGTAAAATAACAAAAATCATTTATATTATTAAATAAGATAAATGTGTAGCATCAATATCTGTTAATTTAAATAATACAAGGTTTCTATGCTTTAATGCTGAAGTAAAGTAAATTTAAAATCATTAACACACACTTTTTTTTTGAAAATTATAAAATCACCCATACAAAGTATAATATTAAACATATTTAGTTTTAATTATATTTATTTTTTCGGTAAATTGTTTAACATAGATAATTTTTTTTAATTTGATTTTTAGGGATTTTTTTTGAATCCGTTCTGGGAGTCAATAGGACTGCAACTCATTCCCTATACCCTTAACAGGAAGCAACTGGTCCTATTTGGATCTTTGGGATTAACCAACTTCCATTAACATGGACTTCGCCTAAAACTAAAAACATTTTAAGCTTTTTAATCAGTAACATGACCATTTTTCTAAATATTTCTATTTATTAAAAATCAATGATTGATTGAAAAAATTGAATATTCATTAAATCAAAATTAATGTGGTTTCCAAATTCAACCATTCATTACCGAAAATTTACGAAGAATCTTTAATTTGCGGTGAAAAGTCGGATACGTACTTTAAAAATTTTAAAATTATTACTTTTTATCTTTTGTGTAATTCTGGTACGATTAAAAAAAGTTATTTTCTCCCATCATTCGTGTCTTTAAGAAATTAACCCTAAGTGCAATCTTTCCTCTTTCTCTTCCGGTCTTAATGTTGATTAAACTCTTTTTCACGTAAGAAAACAATAGCGTTTATCTATGAACTAAATACATATATCTTGAGCAAGATCATGTTACAAAATTGTGTTACTTCCTGCATTTAAAACAGTTAAATAAAAGGCTAGCATTAGAGATAACACAATTTAAAGGAGAATACAGGGTGCAAAAAGTTAAACCACAAGTATTACAAATAAAACAACTAAAGAAAAAAATTTGCTTCCAATTAAAAAAATATATTTCTTTTCATTAAGTAAAAAAGTTTATATGAAGCAATAAAATGTTTGCAACCTTTCCTTAAAAGTGTTAGACAATGTTATGGTTATAATAACACTAAAATCTTGGACTTCCATTGTCTTTAATTGTTAATTGTTACACAACGTTTCGGTTAGTGATGTATCTGTAACCGTTTTCAACTGACAACTAAAAAACTATTCTGAAAAGCTAACACTTATATACTATCCCTTGTTCACAGAAGCTTGACCAATTTTTCACGATTTAGCAACGGCTGTCAGATATTCGGAATATCAACATTAGGCTTGCTGGGTTTACTGGCGGTCACTTATCTTATTACTGACCAAAACTAACCAAAACTACACACTAATATTCCTTTATAAATTTTTATAAAATAATTTTAAAAAATTTAAACCAGTAAAATTTCTTATTGACCATCTAAAAATAGCATGCTAGAACGATAACGCGTCGACATGTTTTCGTGAACATGTGATGAACTCGCAACCAATGAGAGCTCTAAGCGTCGGAATCCGGGTCCTTAGGACGACGCTACTGACGACGCGAGAGTGGGAGTCGGGTAGCTTGGGCACGCGCCAAAAAAGGAATTTTAGTAGGACAATTGGCATGATCAGTGATGCATTTGTCGGAAGTCTCTATCTATTTTATTACTTTAGGAACGTAAAAATTCCTAGCATGTTCAATTACATGGTAGATAGAAAAATCGTATTTTTTTCTATGGTTTAGTACAAGGTACATTTTTCTTAGCTAGTAAAGCTACTCTAAATAATTCTCGGTATCAATTTTAGATTGATGCATTCTACACAAAGATCAAAAGTAAAGTAGGGTGTGTGGTTAAAGAGATGTTTTGAACGTTGGCAGGGCAGAATTTAGCTGAAGTAGTGATAAAGAAAAGTAATGGTAAATGGTAGGTTAAAGAAATAGCTGGATAGTCAAGGTAACATCTAAAACTAGTTTGTCAATGATTTGTGCCGGGTTTCACAGGAGTGACAGGTGATACGGGGTGTCCCAAAAAACTGAAAATAATTTCTAAATTTGACTTCAAATATACGAACTTTCTAGTACTTTAAAATATTTTCTAATTGTGTCGTAACGTGGTTAGATATTTATACCTCATAGACTCTGTCGTCGGAGGGCGATTCGGGTTTTGGTGAAATATAAACAATTTTCTTGCTAAAATAAAGTAAATCTTTGTGCCCCTTTCAAGGGCAAATTTGTAACTGTTGTTTATATTTAATAAGCCATTGATAAATTTGTGAACATTCGGAGTAGATAATAACTTATGTTTAAGATGGCCAAACTTTTGACAAATTGAATTAGGCTATCAGTGCCTATTTTATTGGGTAACTTCGTCGCTTTACCTTATTTTTCTATTTTTTTAAAGTATATTCCTAACCAAAAAATTTGTCAAGGGAAAGGTATTCTCATATGAGATTTAAATTTTTATATATTGTCTTAAGTTGCTGCTTCCATTTGCGAATTACGCCGTATTTTGTGAAGAAGAAATTAAATAATAATTTTTGTAAAACAAACACTTGTGTACAGTTACCAGTTGTCGTGTCTTAATTAGCAATAGTCATTTTCCAGGGCGTCCAAACCCCAATTTGCTACTATTGTTTAGTAGACAGCAAAGTCTGTCGGCAACCAATTATAGTGAGGAGGCGTAACGATTAACGTTTTTCCACCACTAACCTTCCCGGCGTCGCTTAACTTACGGAAACGATAAAAGTTCAATGACTAAAGGCTAATTCGTATTTATAAAATATTAAAAATTACGTTAAAGTGCGGATAAAGGTTAATGAAAAGTCAAAGTCAAGAAAAAGCTTTTAATGTTGCGTGCCATTCTATTATTTTTTATTAACTGTACTTCTTACATATAGCCTGACATACCACACTATCGATTTAGTATTTATTATGTTCAGAGGAAAACAAATCTACTATTTTAAAAACACAGTTATTATTTCAAGCATGAAAGCAATTTCTTGAGCAAAATTTACAGTGATTATGAACTTATTTAGAATACAAACTGACAAAAATTCAGATACATAAATTTGAGTACAAATAAGTTTATTTATCATAAAAAATAAATTTTGAGAAAAAAATTTATTATGGCGATGAATGATATATTCCCAATTTTTATTTCCAATCGCATAGTTTCCTTAAAATGAAGCAGTTATTGTGGACCTACTATATAAATATAACCCTTTTAAGAATTATCCAGGGTTCAGCGCTCAAAAGTAGCTGATAATAGCACAAAATTATGGAACACCCTGAAGAGGACTCATTCAGCTGAAAAACGACTTTAAATAAGACCTATTGAAAACACTTTAAATTGGCAGCTTTAAAAACTTAAGTTTCATTGCAATTTTCACTGGCTCGCCTAGATAACTTAGACCGGAGATGCTTGCCTTATAAATATTTCTCTTACACGCTGAACAGTTAAGATCAAGTTTTGGTGCTTTCAAGCGCGAAAAAGCAGCTTATAATCTTGTTTTCAAAGCGCGCCTAACTAGTTTTTATTTTTATTTTTGTTTTGGGTAATCAGTGCCCAAAAATATGGTTTTTGTTGACAAAAAGTAATTTAGGAGCTTTAGACGATGAAATACGTGTTAAAAAACGCATTCAGATTAATATTTATACCAGGTGGTGCATCGTCGGGCGGGATATAGAAAATCCCGTGTTATTTTTAATATGGTCAATTATTAGCAATTATTAGCTTCCCTAATTATTTTGGTAATTGTCTCGAAAGTTGCCTCCACTCCGATTTTGACCAAATTTGGTATACGGGGGTTTTTTGGGGCGTTGATCACGAATCTAAAAACAATTGTTTTCGGTAACGTTTTGTTTTCGAGATA